>BPLR01014705.1:0-107221 GCA_021605095.1 Caerostris extrusa
TTCGAACTGTTTGGAGTACCAGAGATTTCATTAGGCGCCTTAGACCTCTCTGCCACCATGACTTCTCAATGTGCATTCCAGGACTTATTTATAGTATTCAAATCCCGTCGGAAGCTACGTCAACGTAGCTATAGGTGAATGTTACTGTGGAGAAAAAAAATTAAATTGGATTGATCGCTAACCATTTGCATAGTCAATTTCTTGAAATTTTGACATGATTTAAATAAAATATTACTTTTCGAAATCTGAAGAGCGTAATAAAATATTTTTTTTTTATGTTTAAAAAAAAAAATTTTAGATAAGAGCGTGGTTTCGAACTTTGTTTGGATTTCATTACAGATTTCAACAGATTTCATTAGGCGCCTTAGACCTCTTTGCCGCCATGACTTCTCAACATGTGCATTCCAGGGTTTGTTATAGTATTCAACTCCCGTCGGAAGCTACGTCAACGTAGCTATAGGTGAATGTTACTGTGGAGAAAAATTAATTGGATTGATCGCTATTAACCATTTGCATAGTCAATTTCTTGAAATTTTGACATGATTTAAAAAAAATATATTAATTTTCGAAAGCTGAAGAGAGTAATAAAATAATTTTTTTCACATTCAAAAAAAAAATTTTAGGCAAAAACCAGGTTTCGAACTGTTTGGAGTACCACAGATTTCATTAGGCGCCTTAGACCTCTCTGCCACCATGACTCTCAAACATGTGCATTGCAGGGTTTATTTATAGTATTCAACTCCAGTCGGAAGCTACGTCAACGTAGCTATAGGTGAATGTTACTGTGGAGAAAAATTAATTTGGATTGATCTCTGAAATTTGCATAGTCAATTTCTTGAAATTTTGACATGATTTAAAAAAAATATTAATTTTCGAAAGCTGAAGAGCGTAATAAAATATTTTTTTTTTTTTTATGTTCAAAAAAAGTAAACTTTAGGCAAGAGCGTGGTTTCGAACTGTTTGAGTACGACAGATTTCATTAGGCGACTCTAGACAACTCTGCCACCATGACTTCTCCACATTTGCATTCCTGGCTTATTTATAATATTCAACTCCGTCGGAAGTACGTCAACGTAGCTATAGCTGAATGTTACTGTGGAGAAAATTAAATTGATTGATCTCTAAAACCATTTGCATAGTCAATTTCTTGAAATTTTGACATGATTTAAATAAAATATTACTTTTCGAAATCTGAAGCGTAATAAAATAATTTTTATGTTCAAAAAAGTAATTTTAGGTAAAAGTGGTTTCGAACTGTTTGGAGTACCACAGATTTCATTAGGCCATGTAGACCTCTCTCTGCTACCACACTTTGACTTCTCAACATGTACATTGCAGGGAGCCATACTGTTTACACTAGTAAGTACCAATGGCCAAAACTGTTTAATTTTTTTGCCATTATCTATAATTTCTAGACTAGTCGCGAGTACATACTCTGGAGTTTGGAGAGTTATAAGAAGTCTTCCCCCTAATGCAATTTAATAATTTACATAAATTTGCTCGTGGGTTGTTTTCTTTTTTTTTGGTACTACTTACTTGTGTGAGAAAACATTCTCCAAAATGAAGTACATAAAGAATGTTTACAGATCTAAGTTAACCAATGAGCATTTTTAAATCTCTTTTAATAATTCGTACAAGTAAAATTGATCCAAAACTGCAAACTATTGTCAGAGAAAAATCACAATTACATAAATCTCATTAGTAATTTTTTACAAGTGAGTTTTACCCCGCGGTTTTTCATTCACGTTAATTTAGCTTTTCCGTTCCTGACGGATTTTCAGGATAAAAATCATGTTTGATTCAGGATATATACATTCCAAACATCGATATACATACATATGTGCTACTTTTACCCCAACATAACTACCTAGGATAACCACGGGCTGTACACTAGTTTATAATGTTAGTGGGATTCATTTCAATTATTTGTTAGTTTTATGCTTAAGTTAAATTTTCTGCGTATTATGCTTGTCATTAACGAGTTATTATTATTCTGTGTTTTTATCCAACTTATTACAGCAAAAATAAGCTGTATGTTGTCGCGGGATGTAGTTTGGAGACCCCTGCTCTAGATAAATAAATTTAATTTTTATATTACACACTTAGTTTAGAAAACTTCCATGAATAATCGGTTAGTTTTAGACCAATAAATTTCGATTATCTAAAATATCTTGCAGCATGATCTAATATTTTAATATAAAGTGTTTAGAAAGATCCTCATAATTCTAAATTATTCCCAACATTCTAAAGAGATTCTAAAATTCTAAGAGACCGACCCTACTATTTTTATGGTAAGAGAAGTTAAAAGGGGGTGCATGTATATTCAGATTAGTACATGAGATATTTCTTATTTGGGTTCAAAATTATACACAGAATGGCAATTGTAGAAAGATAACAAGATTAATATTCTAAGAAATGATAAATAATTGAAACTTTTACTACCAATCTGACTGCAAAGAAAAGAAATGACAAAAAAAAAAAAATTATGTATTAGGTAAAAGTTTAATTTTCATTTAATGTTAATAAATAATATAATCTTTAATAAATATAGTAAGAGCGAAAAGAATTGGAATGCATTAATAACTCTTTGTTAAATACATAAATGATAGTAAGAGATGTGATTAATAAAGGAACTTTCTCAGTAACCATTTTTATGAAAGATGATTGCTTTTCAATGTATCATAGTATCAAAATTAGTCTAAATTATCTAAATGTATGCTAATATTGCAAAAACTTACAGGTCCAACACTAGCTGGAGCGCCATAGTCATCATCATCAGATCCCATATATTCATTTTCTTTATCTTCATGCATTTGCATATCAACAGTATCATTCAGAGAGGATGTATTTTGTGGTGGCATGTCACCAATAAGAGAGTCAAACAGAATATTTGAAGCATTTTGTACATCATTTGTCTGTTGGTCAATGCCATTTTGAAGAGCTGGTTTCTCTGCCTGCTTGTCAGCAATTGGAGGAACAGCTACATCAGTTTGGTGCATCTCTGCAGGTGCAGAGTTGCTTGTCTCTCTTCTTTCCTGAGAGTACTGATCCAAGAGAGGTTGTGTTGCATCATCATCGTGTTGTGACATCTGTCCATTCATTGCAGGAGGGTTCGGTTCCGTTTCAGGAAGTGTTCCATTTTCACTATGGGGAATGAAGTCATTTGTGGCAGGAGGAAGCTGATTCTGGAGCATCTGCTGGTTGAGTTGATCATTGAGTGTGGCTTGAGGTTGCATCTGTTGCTGTATATGTTCTGGAGCCATTGCATTAGGATGCATATGTTGTGGGACAGGCTCAATGACAGAATGGTGGTGGACACTATCAGGCACACCTGGCAAGGCATCACTTTGAATACTTGGAGTAATCGAATGAAGAGATGGTCCTTGGTTACCCTAAATTATAAATAAAATAACAATACTTCAAGAAAAAAAAAAAAAAATTTTTTTTTTTGCTACTTTTTCAAAACCTAGATATTTAACATCTCAAATTTCTGTAATTTAATGAAAACACTACTTATTGAATTTGATTTTAATAATCAGAACTTGTTTATTGATGAATCACTTATTATAAATTGAATAAATCCTAAAACTTTTACACTTTACAATAGTTTTTCATAAAACTTTTACAATAGTTTTCAAGAAATGGAAATTAAAAAATTTATAATTATATCTTAAAAAAGAGCAGAAATGTGTTAACATTTTATTTAAAAAAAATAAAACTTATAATATGTTATTTTGTTTAGATAAAACAATTAATACCTTGAAAAAAACAATGAAAAAAAGGTAATTTTCCTTAAATTGGCAGAACTTTTGAGACATTTTTTAACAGATTAAAAATGAACGTTTTTAGAACATATGCATTTCGTTAAACGTTACAAACTCTTCCAAATGCTATGAAAATAAAGTTAATATTTATTTGAATTATAAAAAAAAAAAAAAAAAAAAAAAAAAAAAAAAAAAAAAAAAAAAAATCCTTTCTCACCATGGAGTCCATCATTTGTGGAATGTGTGGAAGCTGATGTATATCTGGTTGGAGTACCATATGGCCATGTTGCATATTCGGTGGAGGCATAATTTGTTGGTCACACATGGGAGGAAAGAGATGATGCTGAGGAGGCATGAAATTGGGTACATCTAATGAAGGATGAGGCATGCTAGGCTCATTAGGAAAAGAAGCCCTAGGCAAGCTGGGTTCATTGGGATATGTGGAACGAGTTGAGTCCAAATGAAATGAATCCAGATGGGAAAGGTCATGAGGCAGTTCAGTTTCCATTAGCCGTCTTCGTTTACTATTCCCTTAGAGAGAAAATTAAAAAACCATTTGAATAAAGTACTACAATTTCATGTGGAACATATTTATAACATACTTTATATACCAGGTATAAATCAATAATATTAACTTCTATAATACATTCCCTATTATCTGACATTGATGGACTATTTAATCATCTCATTACACATATTACTAGAAATTTCGATAATCTATTTTTCAAATAATTGCTTAAATTTGTTTATAGTAAACCAGAGAATTTTACAACAATTTGTAACACCTGCTACTATACTAGAATATTGTTTATTTAGGCAAAAATCTATTACAGCTCATTTTAACATTACAAATTATTATACAGCAAAATTATATTCAAATGCAGTCAGAAAAACTCACTAAACTTAACTAAATGTACTTGAACTAAATTTAAAAAAAAAACTAATTACTAGAATAATTACACAGTACTTAAAATTTATATATTTTTAAATAAATATTTACAATATATTTAAGATAAACCATCTTTTCCCAAAATTAATTTATTGATAATATTATTAAATATATTGGTGACATACATTAAGGCTTCACAAAACAATATATAGTTTAAAAAACCTAAAATAAGAGAAGAAAAAAAGTTATGGAGTCTCACCAGATACATCTTCATCTCTTCCTTTTTCAATCTCTGTGTCTAATTCGTCTTGATCATCGTCATTTCCATAAACTTCATTTTCAACAGAGCGAGTAGTCAGATGTCGTAAATATGCCTAGATAAAGTATTTTAGTAAAAATCAAATCAATATAGAAAATTTACAGATAATTATTTTATTTTTTTCTTGTAATCAAATTAATAAAATTACAAGCCATCACAGAAGTTATGCAATTACAGCAAACGATAGCTGAATACATACAAAACATTTGGTTTATTTTAATATTTCAAACTTGTATTATATAAATGAGTTTTTTTTTTAATTACACAAAGGAAATGAAAAATAATCAATATGATAATTTATAATAAAGATCATATGTAATAAATATATATTCCACATTTTAATAAAGTCTACCAGGCAGAACTAAATATCAATGTATATTAAATAAACCATACAAATATTTTAAAACATAAAATGTCAAAATAATTGCTATCATATATTGCTGTGAGCAATATAGCTGAATGCATACAAGTGCAAAGTTGCAAGCATACTTCAGTGATCAAAACTAAGGAAGGAATTAAAAAAAAATTTAAAATTAATAAAAAATTTTCCCACAAACATTTACAAACTGTTTCATTAGTTAAAAATCAAATTTTATAAGAAAGCAATACAATTTTAATGAAATAATATTCATCCAATTTCATAACGATCATTTATATATCAGCGATAATGAATAAGAAAATTTTTAAAATAGGCTGTTTATTTGAGGTAGTGAATGATTCCTTTAATTTGTTTTGGGTAAAAGACAGGACAGGTTAAAATTTTCACATTCTCCTTTTACTAATGTGAGCAATCCAAAATGATCTATTGTTTAAAATATCTAAACAAAATTGCTCAAAAAAAAAAAAAAAAAAAAAAAAAAAACCCCAGAATTACCAGAGAAAAAATGGGTGCATCTTTTATACTATAAAACAAAATATTTATATTTCTTACAAATTCAAAATTATTATTTAACACTGAAAAATCAATTTTTTAAACACATAAAGTTAAGTAAAATAACGATAACCCAATTATCAATACAGACATAATTAAAACAAATAAGCTTTAAGGATAATCATATCGTAAAATTATAACATTGAGAAATCTGCAGCTATCCTTCAAATCCAACTATTATTGGCGTATAATGAAGAGAAAAAAATGTGAATATTCACAAAAGAATTTAAATTAATTTGTTAAATTAAATAAAGAGAAACTCTACTATAATTTAGTACAAAATGTAACAAATGTCATACTATATATGTAATTCATATTTATAATTAAAAATATACATTAAATTTATTGGGATGGGACAGTTTCAAAAATAATGAAAAGGAAGTATATGAACATACTCGTGTAAGTGTTTTTGAAAGTATTCTGTGTCCTGGCAGAGAAAAAAGTTTTTCAACACCGCCAGTCTCCTTCCAATGCATCAGTCTTTTGGTGGGAGGAGCCAAATCTAAAGTTGCTACAATATCTGTGGTATCAGACAACTGAGCCTTCATTTCTTCTCCTGATATGCTTTTAATTTCATCCACAACTAGTTTTCTTTTTCTTTTAGCTTTCACAGTTCTTTCAGCTCCTAAAATTACAACACAAATTTTGAATCTAATTCAACTTTTGTTTATATGCATATAACTTACCTTTTATTAAAACACATTTTAAAATAATATAAGGATTTATTTTTCTTGACATCATTAGATTATATTAATGAATTGCAGTTTGGAATACAAGATAACTATTTTTGAAAAACTAAAGAAAGAAGATCAACAAAAATAAAGATTTAAACACATTTTTAATGCAATATTAAGCATACATTAAATATCAAAGTGGCCAATTTGTTAATTTTTATTAAATAATAAATTGCTTTATATAGAAGGAAATATGTGGATATTTTTAATGATTATATAACAAAGATTGAAAATGCAGATGAGTTACCAGGCATGGTAAAGGCTTATCAATACAGTGTAGGCAATAAGAACATTAAGTGCCTTTCAGACATTATTCTTCAACAAGTTAATAAAGTGCTAATTTGCTATAAAATAAATACTTGCTACATTGTACATATATAATGCAAATTTCACTTTTATGTACTTATGTCATAGAAATATTAAATACTAAAAAAATATAATTTATGAACAAAAAAAAAGTAGGCATATAAAACTTACCATGTACAATAGTTGCATCAAGTGGAGCAAGAGCAAAACTTTCAGCATCATTATTTATCAGGGTCGTATGATCAAGTGCTGGAACATGAGGAACAGGTGGTGGTGGCATTTCTTCAGGAGGAGGAGGTGGAGGCATATCCTGGATAGGATCTGACGCTGGATCTGGTCCTCTCGGTACAGGATCTAATGGATTCTCCTCATGCTGTTCGAGGTCAGAAGCCCTAGATTCAGGCTCTGGTATATTTCCATCTGTATTCAATGGAGGACCAGGAGATTCAGGTGAAGAAGGCGGTGAAGGTGCCCCCATAGAAGCTGGACCCATATCTATACATATGAAAAGTTTTGAATATATTAGTAAATTTGCAATAAAAAAAAAAAAAATGAATATTATAAGGGGGAAAAATTATAACTACATCATCTAAACATTAAAAAAAATGTAGGCTGACATATAACATTGTTATGGTATCTAACAAGGATCAATTAAATGAAAAACCTTAAAATGTTTTCAAAAATTTAAGTTTTAAATCCATCATCTCATAAGTTGGGCAGGAGAATGTAGAGAAGCAAGCATCTTCATACTATAAAGATGATTACCCATTAGAGAAAAGCATACAAAAACAACTCTTTTAAAAGATTTTTGACAATTAAATGCATAAAGCCAAATGAAATTAATTTATTTTAACGAACAATATGAAGCTACAATTGCAGAAAATGGGTACACACGAAAATTATAAAAATGGTGTGACATTTGCAAAAGACATCCCCATTCAGTAAGTGCTCTTTAATCCAGCAGTTTACTTTTACTTTCTTTTTTTTTTTTTTAAATGGATTCAGTTGGTTGATTTCAATTGCTAGATCATAATACAGCACTGCTCAAATTTTTGACATGGGTTTATTGTAACTATTAGTTTCCATTTCAGTACAATATAAGCAGCACATTTTTCCCTCATGTGTATTTTTTTTTTTTTTTTTCTTGCTCTAAAGTAGCTTATCATAGCTTGCTTTAATTATCATTGTATACTAATATTTCTTTGGTGCTCAGTTTTTTTTTTTTATCAATACATAAATATTGAATTAAATTAATGTCAATGTATAAATTTTGATTTTGTTATTGCTAGAATGATAAACACTTAGCAAGATATTTATATTGTGTATACAGGTTCAGAATGTGTGCAAATGTAACAAATATGTACTAGAGTGATTGGTATACTTTAGTATGTAATTGATATGCGAATATAAGTGAACGTGTATGGTACTCTCATTAAAACTATATTGACACTTGGTAATCTGTCACAGCCATAATCCCAAACATGGTAAATAAAAAAAGGGTTTACTGCATTCCTACTGTTGAAGAGTAGGGAGAGAGGAAAAAGAAAAACAGCCAATGATTGAGGATGAAATAACTCCAGATATGGGCTTCAATTTAATGTACAGGTACACAAATAGTGCATGTTTCATAATTAATTAAAGGATTGCATACTGTAAGATATCTTTTTATGCAATAGATATGTCCAGTATTTTTTTAAATTAAAAAAAATTAAGCTTAAAATCCACATAAAAAGGTGTGCAGAAATTTGAAAAAAAAAAAAAAAAAAAAAAAAAAAAAAAAAAAAATGCTTATATTATTCATTTGAAAGTATGAATGAAGCTCCCATAAATGCTTAAAATGAGTTTGTATGCATACTTAAATCATTTTATTTTATTGTTAGGCAATATAATTTTAAATTTCATAACCACCATAGGTATGTACTTTACAATTTGCACTTTATCACTACAAAGTTAGTTTCTGTAATAATCTTTTTAGTAAAGGCATTGGACTTTCAGGAACTCCATTCTCATAAAGTTCAAGACTATCTTGAATTAATTATTTAGTGAGGAAGCTAGCTTTTCTTTCACACCTTCATTTTATAGATATGTTACAATATCTTGAGTTAATTCAATAATATCAATGTTATTTAAGACATCATTCATAAGTGATTGATGCAAATCATCATAAAGGTATAAAAACTATAGCTGCCAAAATATATTGGCACAAACCTTTTTCCAACATAATTTTAAAGTTGACCATATTTCTATAGAAGCAGGTGTTACAAACAATTGCTTCCATATGTCTTTACCCATTTTCTAGTTTACACAACAGGAATTAGTATATCTACTTAATGTATAATTTTTAAGTTGCAATTATATCTTAATCAAATGGTTGAAAAAGGCTTGTTGCATTGGGTAGAAGAAATGTTGTGACTAATCCTCAGTATCTGGTAGCCCAGAACGGACATCCTATGCTCAGTCTAAGCATGGATGGAGAGAAAAGGGCGTTATCTCTCAAAGAAGGAGGGCAATGCCTTCTGGGAGGACTTTTAGGGGGAGCTACCCCACACTTGCATATCATATGGGAGATAACTCCCACAGAGTAGTCCAACTAATGAGGCAAGATGCTAAACATCACAAATGCCATCGAGACCTTGTTTTTTTAAAGTGTCTACAACAAAGCTGCCATCCGATTGAACCTCGATCGTAACGCTCACCAGCAAAGCACACTACCACTGAGCCACAAATCAGGTATTTGGATACAATACAAAGCCCCGCAGGTTCAAAACTGCATAAAAGCGACTTGTACAGTATATACATAAACAAACATCTTAATACAGAACTTGTTTTGGAGGCATATATCAAAATTTTTACACATTTCTCATTTGTTAAATGAATTAATTATAAAACATTTTTAAAATTTTCACTTGATTGAACCTTGTAATTTTAAAAAGGAAAATTGTTCTTCAGAATGAAATTTTTAATGAAACAAGAGGAAAAAACAATGATCACAAATTTTTAGCATTTGGAATAAATATATTGGAGAATCTGTTAAGCCAGGGATTGCTGACATAATAGCTATATTGAGATTGCCAAATAAACTGTTCAGCAGTCGAATTTGTGATTTATCAGTTACAATGAACAAGTACCACGTTTCTATTTTGCTGTATTTTTAATAAAAGCTAAAATATATGTGAGTAGACATAAGAATCAGAAAATGAAATGCAGAATAGCATGAATGAAGATCTCATCACATAGACAGAAATAGGGAGAAAATTAAAAAAGATGCATCCTCATAGAATTTGTTGCGTAGCAGATGAATAATTGGAATTGAATACTGACACTTTTGATACCCAAATATCTTATTTTTGCCTTAAGTAAATAGGACCAGTATATATATATACTACCAAATATCAGGCATATTCTTGTATCTGAGAGATGAGTACAGATACTTTTTTAAAATAAACAAAAAACAACTAGATATTGAAGATTGTAATATTTCAGTTTTTTTTTTTCTTTGTTTACTGCAAATTACAGTTGTTCAATATTGTCTATTTTACGTGTTCTGCAGATTGTATACAGATATTTAATATAAAATCACAATATATATATATATATATATATCTTTGAAAAAAAAAAAAAAAAAACTAGAAAATATTATTAAAAAGTACATTTTCTTTCCCAAATAAAAAACAAAGTAGAAAGTGGTTAAAATACAAATCTTTAAATATGAAAAAATATTTTTCATTTTTATGAATTTCTGATTAAACTTCACAAAAAAAAAAAAAGTTTGCATACCATACATATCATCATCACTGTCGTCTTCAGCTTGTTGTTCCACTGGTTTTTCTGCAAGCTGCTCAACATTTTCAGCTGCAGTGGGTTCAGTTGTAGAATTATCTAATTCTACTGGGCCTAAAGGAGCATCATCGAATAAACCAGCAGGTTCAAACAGACCACCAGTCTCACCATCTATTAAAATATAAAGTCAAATTAACAAATGTGAAGATAACAAAAATGTTTATTTTAAAAGAACTTCTCAAAACTGAATAAAATTTATTAAAAAAAAATGTTCTAACAAACAATTTCATTTAAATTACACTTATAATTAATATGTTTTGTTTGCAACTTTTAAACTATGAAAATTAATTTTTTTTTTATCTCCAGATTGTATACTGTAGAATAATTTATACAACATTTACATAATAAACACATTTTTAAATGCAAGACGATATAATTAATAAAATTAAGATTAATAAAAAGGTTAGAATATTTTTAGAAGGAAATTTTTTAATTCAACATCAATAATATTATAGAGTTTCATGACAAGTTTAAACATTATTGATCAAAAATACACTATTTGTAAATATTAAACACAACCTAAATGGGAAATAATATGAAACAGTTAACTTTCATAACATTGATAGACTTAATTTTCTTGAGCAAATATATTAATAGAAAGACAAATTTCAAATAAGTGAAAATGATGTTATGTGAAAGTTTACTATCTAATAAGTTGGGAATAAAAATAAATTTTAATAAAATTTTTTTTGAATAAAAACCCAATATTTAATCGCTCAAAACTATTGAATATTTAACAAAACACAAAAAATTTTCAAAATAAAAGACTTTTACCGAAAGGGGAGAAAGTACCTAGTAGTCCTTCCCCCACAGTTCCACCAAATCCATCATCTTTTAGAGGGGTATCAAGAGACAATTTAGGTTTACTTCCTCCAATGCTAGTGCTGCTGACTCCAGGAGCATTGTCGTCGGTTCGTTCCTGTGAAGGGTCTGCACATAAAAGTAGGCTGGCATCACCAAAACCATCTTCCATGCTGGTAGCATCTCGGGCTGCTTCAGGTTCATCAAAACCCATATCATCTATAAATGGGGGAATAAAAATCAATATAATTTATTATAGGATACTAAATGCAGTAATACATTATTCTCGGAAAAATGTTAAAAAGTCACAAATTTGACAAATCAATAATTCCATGAAATTATTAAATATTTATAATTTAAAATTGTAGATTCTTATCCCAATGAGTCAACAGAGAAAGTAAAAAATTGTTTTTGTTTTTTTACAGGATTAATGTTGAAAAGTGTTTGCTAACCAATCAACTGGAATGAGTTATAGATATTTCATGAAAATGCCGATTAAGTAAAAATTTAAGAAACTATCTTTTAAATTTCATAATTAACAGTCTTCTACAATAAATAGAATTTCCTCAGTACTTATGCTTTATTTATTATTATGAGCATTCACCAAGTATGATTCAAAGACAAGGAAATTGTGTATCCTATCAATTTAAGCCAAGAGATATTAAAAGGCAATTTTTCACTTGTTTCAATGTGTGTGGAGTGGGGTGCATTGTATCCTCACTGCTGTGGAAAAATACATATGCTACGATAATTCTAAACATAGAAAACTGTGGGGTTTGCAAGGTCATGCATCAACATCAACAACAATTCCAACTATTCATGGTTCAAAGCTCATGCTTTGTATTTTGTGGAATCAGCTTGGTGTTCAGCTGCTTCAACAGAATGAAACTGATTAATGCCATTAAATACTGATAATTGTGTTAAAGGAAAATGGCTGCAGTTTAAGCAAAGTTACAATACAATAATTTCTGAACATGACAATGCTCGACCAAGTTGCTTGTGTAGTCAAAAATACTTAGAAACACTGAACATTGGTTAAGTAAATAATGACATGTACAAAAAAATTAAATTAATCAGAAAACTTATAAAAGATATACTGCACTTTTCATTGAATAAAAATAGTTCTGATAAAATGTCTAAGAGCTTTAATAAAAAAATAATAAAAATTAAATTACAACATGGAATTAACAAAAAAATTTTTAAACCAAATAATAATTTCCTCTATAACAAATGTATTTAACTTTAAAATAAATTATTTTTTTTTACCAAAACCATCATCAGCCATAAGACTTAGATTTCCATAATCCTCTTTCAATGTTATATCTTCAGCACGACTTTGGTTCAAACTGACTTGGGCATCCATGTCTATTCTATAAATTAAAAATATATAAAAGTTATGATTATTTCATACTCTTTGTAAACATCTTTTTCATTAAAATAAATTTTCAAATGAATGACTCTATGTAATATAAGATTTCTGAAATCTGAACTTCATAAGAAAAATACATTACACCATTCACTTCTAAAGAGCGATATGTAGAATCAAATTTTAAATAACCATTTAATTTTCAGAATTATAAAATTATCTAGTCAATACTATTAAAATAGATTAAAAGAGTGCAATAAGTTACAGCATCATCAAAATAATCCTACATTTAAAAATATATATATATAATCATTTCATTTTAAAAGGGATTAAAAATATTTTTGCTGAATGTTTTTAAAATTTTAAAAAGATGACCCATGTAAGTACTTTAATACATTTAGAATTTTCAAAGAAAATATTAGGTTTATATTTTAAAGAATGAAGGACAATGCATTTTTTATCATTAAAAATTATTCGGAATGCTTCAAATTAGACAGTAACTTATAAATATTATAATATTAAATAAATTCATAATTAAAATATCTTTTATTTTATTCTTTAGTTATATAGTATGATATTTACTTTATTAGATAAGGAAATGGAGGATGGTTAGTATAAATTGGTCAAAACGTAAAACTTTTATTATTTATGTTTGAACTTTGCATTAAAGATGTTTATACAGTAGTGAGAAACCTTAAAAATAATACTCATAATCAATAAGTACATAATAAAACATATACTCACGTTATATCTGGCAATGCTGTGTCAAAATCATGAAAAACTTCAGGTAGAGTGATAGCAGCCACAGCGGCTTCACGGTTGCCTTCAGGCAGATCTACAACTCCTGGGCGGAAAGCTATTTTAATCTTGATAAAAGCTTCATTACAATCAGCTAAGAGATATTTTGCCTTGCGAGAATATATTCTTACAATGCCCAAAAGCAAATGACCTGATGTTCTAAGAGCCATTTTTACCTAGATATCATAAAGAAATTATACATTTTATATATCAATAAAATAATCTAAGATATAAAAATCAAGAAGAGAAAGATATAAAAATCAAGTATAATATAACAAAAAATTGTAATTTAGTTCAATGATTATTAGAATTCGTTATAGAATGCTTTCATGGCTAAAATTAAAATTTCTTATTAATAATGTTAAGGAAACTATATAAGAAAATTTAAATTACAAATACAGAATAGATTTAACTAATTCAAAATAAAAAAAAAGATTTGATTGAGAAAAAAAAAAACCTAAATAATGTATATTGAACTAGTAATAACTAAAAGAATTTTTCACCTGTTAAAAACTCATTACAAATTGGAATAACAAGTCAAATCAAGAAAATGTACAATGCCATTTTATGCAAGTTAAGATTTAATTCTCGACACTTAAATTTCATTACAAAAGTCAGTTTCAAATCTTTTGGTTCAATCGAAGCAACTGCATAAAATTTTATTAAAATAATATTTATTTTTCAACACATTCTTAGTTAGTTTTAATGTGAGTAAAGAAAGTTAGATACTTCATTTTATTATAATCTGCATTATTTAAATTGACTACAAAATTTTAACTAACACTGTTTATAGCCTTATACTGGCAATTTATAGTAAATACCTAAAGTTAAAACCTTAATCAATGACTGAAATGTATTCCTTCATGCTATTAAAATGTTTATTTATATTCTCTAATTATCTTAGACAATATTTCGAAAATATTACATAATTATAATAAATGTAATTTTACTTTAATGGTCTAAAGATAATTATTAAAAAAAAATCATTTTCATTTAAGAGAAAATTCAAATTTAAAATACCTTGGGTTGCAGTATCCCTTCTACACTACTTTCAATGTTTGTTTCAAATACATGAGCTTTAGTAAGTTTCTTGTCCCAATGGGCCGCCAGCCAGATCCGGGCTAGAGGCCCTTTCTTCGCCAACACAAAATGAGCATAAAACATCTTTTACTATAAGCATATAAAAATCAGTTTAAGTAACAAAAACAAACACCATACATAATAAATAAAAAGAAGTCATGATTATAATAACAAATTATTCTTGAAATGTAATTTTTTACAAGTTTATATATAAAATTTTGTAACTGCTGCCAATCAAATGTAACACATTTATATTACAATAAAATCAGCTTTTCTAACTATAAATAAAACATAATTCCAAAAACTATTTATTTATTAAATATGTTCAATTTGTCTAATATTTTATAATAAAATAAATTTAAAAAATTGTTTTTATAATCTTTTAAAATTTGTAATGATAATGTAATATTATTCAATGTAAAATGATGACTTTACAATACAGCAGTCATTTGATACTTCAGTCTCTTTATCAAATGCAAAGACACTTGTTGATTACATTTTTAAATATGAGATGAAATACCACATATTTTTGTGCATAAGCAGAGCATTGTTAACACTTTTTCTAAAGATAAAGCACAGTGATGAGCTAATATAGGGATATGCTTCTCTTGGGGCTAAAAAAACAACATACTTTTCAGTTAGCCAGGAGGAAGCGATCAATCGGCAAATAATTTTTAATGATAATGAAATAGGCTATACATTTTATGAAAGTGTGCCATTTTATTTTCAGACAGGTTTATATTGCTGGATTATTACATCATCCCGAAACGAAAAATGTGATGATGGTGGAATGTGCACTCAACTAATGGAAAAGTACTAAAATGTATATCTGAAATAATAGAATATCATAAATAATTAATGTTGCAGGACTTTTCTTTTTTTATTTCTACTTATATACAGGTTTGTAACTTTGGTAAATTTTTTGAAGGAAAAACGTACTATGAATACGGAAGGATAAGCTGATCTGGTTTATACATAGATCAGCTTATATTCAAAACTAGAAAACAGATATAATTTTTCTTTCTATAATCCTTATTATAACTCAGCAATAAATAATCTGGAATAATTTAAGAACAATTTGTATTGATTGTCATAACATAATTCAAACATGTATAAATGGATTGCATAATTCAAATCCATTTTCATATACATGACACAAATTTTGTGTAACAATATGTATACACATATTTTTACATTTCGAATGGTTTGGATACAAATGAACATGGTAAACATCAGAAGACAGATACATAAAATAATTATAACAATGAAAAGGCATTTATTATACATATTCTATGAAAATATAGTCAAATTCAATTTAAATAAATAAATAATTTCATCTGTGAACGCAAATAAACAAATATTAAATTCATCACAAAATATTATTGCTTCATAAAAAAAAAACACAGTATATATAATAATTTTTGATTAAAATAAGCAAATACTGGTGACCGCTCACATGGGCAAGTTTAACAATGTGAAAATTTTATTCGGTGTTTCCTTTTGCAGATAAAATATAAAAATATAACTCATTAAATTTTACCGAAACAAATTTAACTCAAAGTAAAATAATTTTTAAATGTAATACTAAAATTATGATCATATGCATATTAATGTTTATACATGAATTTCTTTCAAATGCGCCGATGGAGTTACTGTCTTATGTGGCTTGAATATCAAATGAAATTTTGTTTATATTTTTTAAATAATTGTTGTTTCTTTAAACATTTATTTATAATACATCTTAATTTAAATGTAATTAAGAGAAAATTTTGATTACTATGTGATCATAACTTAAATCCATCATAAATGTAAAAGCAATCTTTGGCTAACAAAACTTTCTTTTTATGCATAAAATAAAAAACGAGAAAAAATCCACAATAAATTATGATTTAGAGCATATTTTGGTATTATAAATGCTTTAATATTTTGAATATAGATATGAAATTTCAAAATTTTGTTATCAAAATGACTTTTAAAAAGTGAAAATACTTAGAGAGCATAAGAAAACAATACTATTTATTTAGTTTATCAACTTCAGTTTTCTACGAAATTTTTAAACTTTTGGTGCATTACAGTTGAAACGATATCTTAGGTGACATTTAAAGCCCGCCAAATAGTTCAGTTCCAAATCACTGCACACAATTCGCATAACATTTCCATATGTCAAAAAACAACAGTCTCTGTAATTTATTTATAAATAAATAATGTTTTTTATATGAAAATGACTTTTTAACAATTTTATTAATGGAATTATATATAGTTTGTTTATATATATTATCAACGATGATATATTGGATAACCAATACCATTTTGTAAAAATTCATTTGGCAAATCAAATCTAAAATGAAAATCAAACTATTTAAGCTTCAATTTAGATTTAGATACACAAGTGAAATGCAAATAATACACAGATATTTTCAAATAATTGATTGTAAAAATGTTTAGAGTATATTTTTAAAGTTACACATAACTAAATGCTACCTAATTTGTACAGCAAAAAGCAATGAAAAACTACTATATAAGCATTTCTATCAATACATAAAGAAACCACTTACTTTATTTTGAATTTAATATATTAAAAATTAAAATTGACAAAGTGAAATTTTCAAATGACAACACATGTAACGACAACCGCCGTTACGAAACGTAAACGGATAGAAAAATATTATAAACTGGGAAGGTGGGAAGAGTTGAGGTGAATTTCATAATGCCTCGATATATATATTTTTTATTACGTAGTTCGTTGAAATTGAAATCCTAACCACTCCCAGCAACAATTAACTATGAAATGTTCTAGAATTATGCAGTAAATAAATTCAAATTTTCATAAAAGTTTGTTTTTCTCATGGAGTAAAAAAAAAAAAAAAATATTTTAAAAGAAGAAAGTTGTTTATGAAGAGAATTATTTCTATTTTGAACACAATATTACAAATATTAATAATGCTTTTAAAAGTTTTGTTTTTTTATCACAAAAAATTATCTCGAAATCTTATATTTTGCTCAATTTATTAAAAATATTTTAAATAGCCTGATTTTCAAAAATGTAAAATTTTAAATATATTTCAATTTTTATTGGCAACGGAATTTATTGTTTATTAATATATTTTTTTTTTTATAACAAAAACTGTAAACTTTGAAATAGAAGATGTCTGGGGGAAGGTAGTATTTTTGAGTACAATTTGTAGCGTTATGATAAAACTTTTAAGTAATTTTTTTTGTTATAAGCATCATTATTTTGCATTGACTGCGTTATTCTATTCGTTATATTTTTACTTTTCCATAGGTCTTTCTTTTGTTCATAATAAAAAGGTATGTATGTGTTTCGTTTTTTATGCGTATAATAAAAATCTTAATTACTCGTAATATATAAAGAATTAAAATGATTTCAGTTAATTTCAATTTGGTATCTATTACAAACCGTTTTATAAATATAATATTTTTGAGAAAAATTTAACCATTTTTTAATTTCAAGTTTTTTTTTTCCTGAATATCTTTGCAAAGTCAACTACTCAGATTTTTACCGAACTTTTAATTGTTAGATTGATTTGGTGCAATAAGCAAACATTAATAGTTAAGTGTTGCTAGCTAAACATAGTATCATTACCATCGTAAGACATTAGTTTTTACATTTAAATCTTTTATGCCATCATAATCACGAAATAAACAAATCAAATGTAATGTTTGTATCTAAACCATACATCCTCAGTGATTAATGTTTGACATACTTTTTATTGTGTATTTGTGAACTAAATTGTCAAATTTGACTTAATAAAACTGCGATAAAGTTTTAGAACACATACTTTATAAAATTATGAAACTGAAAATAGAAAAAATAAAATTAATTTATAAAAAAAAATTATGGAATTTATAAAAAGGATAATTTCATGATAAAATAAACATTTTAAATATTAATATAAATATCTGCAAAACTCTTTTGTCACAGTTACACAATAATTTTATTGTTTCTGTGAACGCAATTTTTATACTTGATCCCCTTGGTCAGAAGAGTTACATGCAATTTATTATCTAGAGCACGGGTCTACAAACTACTGGCCCCTGGCCAATACTGGTCCGCAAATACCTTCAATCCAGCCAACTACAGTTTATTTTGATTACATTGTCAAGTTAATCTTACAAAATAATATGTTTTTATATTACGTTAACCAATTATGAAACAAAATAATTGACATATATTTTGAAATTGAACATTTTTACAGTAATTAATAATACAAAATTTGTCCTAAAATAAAGAATGTCCTAATTAATGAGATATACTACTGTGTCCAAAAGTAAGACAATTTTTTTCTTCAAAAACTCTTTATTTTTCTTCCAAGTTTATTTCATCGCCTTCAAAAGTAATCATCTGTTTAAAGGCCACAATGCATTAGGCCACTTTCCAATTCTCAATGCATGATAAAAAGTCATTGGCTGGGCTGGCCTTCAAAGCGCATCTCTGATTCACATTGAATCTCTTCAATCGATTCAAAATGTTGTCCCCGGAGTGGTCTTTTGAGTTCAGGGAAAAGCCAGAAATCGCACTGTGTGAATGTGGGGTTGTGGAACGATGTGGGTTTCATTTTTGGCGAAAAAAATTAAAATGTAGATCTTTTTTAAATAGTTTTCAAATATTTGTAATAATTTTCTTTTCTTGAAAAGTTTCATTTTCCCATTGAAATAAAATTGTGTTTGCTTTCACCAGGCAAATCTTTTAGAATAGTTTGCATTATTTTATTTAATTATATAATTATTAACATGTGAAAGAACTTTTTAAATAAATATTATGTATAAAATGTTTGTGAAACTAATTTAAAAGAAACCAATTAGAATAGGTCAATAAAGAAACTTAAAAATAATAAATTAATATAAAACATTGAAAGTGGTAAAGGAAATGAAAAACTGATCAAGGAATTAAGAAACTTTGCTCCCCAATACAATACTTATAATTTTGTGGGTAAAAAATTAACTTTAAACTGGAAAGAAAATTATAAAAGCACCATAAAAATTGTCCATTTATTTTAGTATCCAATTTTATTCAATTAATTAACTTATAGAGGATTATATGTTAAAAAACATAAGAATTTCTTACTGTATGTATGCAATCATCAGTAGTTCCCTCTTAATATCTCATCAGTTTTAATAAATATCAACTGAAGAAAAACACCATCTGAATGTGCATTTATAGGAACATGTGTAAAATTTAAATTTGAAAAAGTAAGTGATTCTTTTCGAGATACAGTGAATAATTTAACCAAGTTGTGGATGATACAGTAGCCTTTTTTTTTTTTTTTTTTATAAAAGACAAAAATAGAGAGCATGTTTTATGCTGTTGTTACCTATGACTCTTTTAGAACTCAATCCATATAAATTTGGTCATTTATTGTAGAAACAAAAAGAATATATAAATAAATCAGAAATATGAAGGGAATAGACCAGAGATTCCTAACAAAAAACGAAAAATTTAAAAGCTAGAAGCACCATAATAAAATCTGTCTGACCAGGACATGTTTTCACTGGCCTCCAATAAAGAGTAATACGATAAATTGCCATTTATTTGTAAGTCCAGTCCAGAGCAAACAAGTAGAAGAGCCGTATTTATTTTCTTTGTTTTACATAAACACATGTATCAGAGTTCGCAATCCCTATTTTGACCTGATGCTTCAGCTAGGCAGTTGTGTCCATTCTTAATCTGAAATTGGCAACAGCCTCTTTGTGAGTTTTTCCAGTAAGTTTTTACTAATAATTTTAACTAAGATAAAAACTCACTAATATACAATGACTTAATTTTATCTCTTATAGTTCTAAAAGAAGACAAGAGGGATCCAAGAACTTCTGTTCCTTTTTTGCCAGAAGATGCGCCTTTTCGCTTCCAACACTGGAAATTGGAAACGAAAACTGGATTGAATCCACTGGAAAATGATCCATTTACCATATTTATTATGGAACTTGATATCTTGTTTTATTTTGTTTTTTTTTTTCTGTGATATTTGTTTTCAGATTAACAGAACATCAACATCCCTTGGTACACAAATCTTTTTAATTTCTTGAAATTTAGTACCAGACAGGCCACCAGCATTCCACTGTAGTATATTCAATTTAAAGTTCACATGACACACAATCATTTTTCCGGAGCAAATAGCCATAGCCTGTAGTCATTATTCATTTAGGAGGCATGTGCGCCTTAAGGTTGTCACAGATGCAAAGTAACATTATCTTCCGATTTGGAAAATATAATAGCAAATAATTCAAATATATTTTTGGAAGCATATTTGTATTCTTAAAATTTGACCGGCAAATATATGTATGTGTATTTTTAGTTTTTGTATTATATATTTTCTCTGTGGCATATCTAATTTTCAATGTGTCATATATTAGTTTTTTTTATATTTTTTCAAACAAAGCTTTTAAAACAGAAATATATATATATATATATGTTGTAGTAGTTTATCTTGATCATAATTTTATTGGAAAAAGTTATGCCAAAAAGAAAAGAGAGCAGGTTATTAAACAAAGAACATTTTATATTTACTACCAAAATTAAGGGTTAGGATTATAAGCCGGAAATTATAGCAATTGAATATATTAATTGATTTTTATATAAGATTTTTTTCGTGTTTTCATGAATTTTCTCTAACTATTTACAACAGGTTGCTATCTGTACAAATAAACATAATTATAATTTTGCATAATTAATTATTTTTATTGTAGCAAATATCTGAAAGATATTAAATCTTATGCACCTTGAGTACAATGGAAACTCCTCAGATATCTCGATCTGGCAGAGTGTTGAAAAAGTCAGCTAAAGTAAAGGAAATGGAAGATTTTGACATCAATGAGTTAGATATGCAAGGAAAGCCAAAGAAAAGAGGGCGGACCTCTGATGAATTTGAGGAATTTGAAGACAAAAGAGTTGCTCCTATTAAAATACCAAAGGTATCTTTAAGTTTATCACCAGCAGCAAAGAGATCCCAGGCTATGACTAAATTGGGTTCTGTAATGAAAGCTAAATCAGATGCAAAACGACTTATGGCCCAAGACTCAGATGGGTCCAGAGAATCTGGTAAACTTTGTTTTGCTTATTTAATTTTTTTACATTCAAACTTTCCATAACAGGATCTTATTTATGTTGATTTGTTAATAAATTGTTTGTATGATGTAATGTAAAGATTAATTAAAGAATTAATTTAAATTATTAGTTTATTTAAAATTAATGTGTAGTTTATTAGGTTTTTTTTAATTAATTAAATAATTATTAGTAAGTTATTTTATTTTATTACTTTTTTAAGTATATACTACTGTGCCCAAAAGTAAGACCAATTATTTTTTTTTCAAAATTTCTTTATTTATTCTTCCAAATTTATTTCATCTCCTTCAAAGTAATCCCCTCTGGACACAATGCACTTAGCCAATGGTTTTTCCAATCCTCAATGCATGCTAAAAAGTCATCAGCAGAGACGGCCTTCAAAGCGTGTGCTGATTCATGTTGAATCTCTTCAATCGAACTCAAAACGGTGTCCCCGAAGTGGTCTTTTGAGTTTAAGGAATAGCCAGAAGTTGCATAGTGGGAATACGATGGTTGTGGAAAATGATATGGGTTTCATTTTTGGCTAAAAACTCATGAAGAATCAATGCAGTGTGAGCTGGCTCATTCAGTCTTTTTTTCGGCACAGAATCGAGATTTGATGCGTTTGAGTCCCAAAATGGAATTGAAAGATCCTTTTGAATTTCCAACGTCATAAGCAAGGTCTTTAATTGTAAATCAACAGTTTGCAAGTACCAAATCTTTAATTTTTGGACGTGAGCTTCGTCGGTTGAGGTTGATGGGGGCGCCAGAGGTGTCTTCGTCTTTAACGCGTTCTCTGCCTTCTTTGAATTGTTTATACCACTTCTAAACATCTCTTTCCAATATAGGGAATGCTGAGCGAATGCCTTCTGCAACATTCTATACGTTTCCACAAACAAAATTGTATGCAATTTCTTTGCTCAATTAATTCAAAATTGCCGGAATCAGTTTTAGCTTCTCACAAAGCTAAGCATAACTCAAACACTAATGAATATTTTGACGTGAAATTTCACACAGTTGTCAAAGGAGTGCCCATAACCTAAAGAAGAAGAAAAAAAAAAAATTCAAATTCCGTATAATCGGAATTTTAAAAATGCAAATTGCTCTTACTTTTTAAGACACTGTAAGTATTTTTACTTAAAAACATATGTTTCTGAAAAATTTGCAATTATTATAATAATTTGAAAATATTAATAAATATTAAATAACAATGGGATTGCAGAATATTACTCTTATATCATTGACACAATTTTGTCTTAGTATATCTATTTTTACATATTTTACTGGGTGTCCTCCACAAGAACTTTTTCCCACCTTTATGTTGGTGTGATGGCAGTCAATATATGTTAAGTTATGTTTGAAGAAATTCATTTCAGTTAAGGGAATCTGATGGAATTTTTTTTTTGATAAAATAGTAGTTGGTCATTCTTTTTTTTTCTAGTCTGTTGTGTGTGCCCTTACAATCGACTATCCTAATTTCAATTGCTTTTGTTAAATTTTGTTAATCTTTTCCCAATTTAAAATTAGTTGAATTCATTATTTATAAGTATTAAGTTATTTATTTTTTTAATATTCATTATCAGAAAACTTTTTAAGTTTTCAAATGAAGGCTTTTAGTATTGATCTATAATTTTGATTTATAATTTCTCTTGGTATAGAAATCATATGTTATTAATTTTAATAAATTATCATTTATTAAATACAGTCACTCAAACTTAATTGTACAACTTATTTTAAAAAAATTGCCAGCTGTAGCAAAAGAATAATTTTCTAAGGAGAATTTTTTTTTATGAAATGTAACTATGTTTATTACAATATCACCAAATGAAAATAATTTATGCTAATTTGAAATATCATGCTTTAAAAATTATTTGTAAGGTCATTTAAAAAGCAATGGAAGCTTTACTATGTTACAGTATTTATTTTTCTTTTGTATTGTTAATATTTGAACATAATATTTTTTAAAAATCGGATTGTCATGACCATCATATCACTGAACATTGAAAGCAAAAGTTTGATAGTTTATGTTTAAGTGGGGGAAAGAAAAAGACTTTCTCTTTAATAATATCAGCTTTCGTTTAGTCAAAAGTAAATTTTTTTGTGAATGATCACAGTTTTTCTGTATATATTTTTCAATGCATCTTTATTAATTTTCAGATTCTAGTTCAGAATCTAGTGAAACTTCATCATCTTCTCCCTCTTCTTCTGAAGATTCAGATGATGACAGTTCAGACATGCCTCAAAGAGGAACACTAATGCAAAACATTCGTCAGGAAAAGGTCATTGCGGAGCCATACAGACAGGTTTTGTAAATTTAAGTTCTTAAAAAAAAAAAAATTTCTTTTTAATTAAATTTTCCAGTTTATTATATTTAAAAAATAATTAAAGATCATAGTTTTAATTAACCATACAAATTTTTTATGCACTGCATGCTTAGAGTAAATAAATTTTAGTTTATAAATTATATGTGTACTGTCTTGTGAAAAAATTCCATAGGTAAATTAAGAAATTTTTTATAAAATAAAATTACAGAAATAACAAATATTTTCCCCTCATTTATGTATGAACACGATTTAAATGGCTATCAATATATAAATAAGAATATGAACAAATCATATGGTAGAACATGATTTACATTTTGAAGTAATAAATAATCTGAAAAATCAATTATACTAGCTTTAGATGAAAAATTGTACTGATGTCTTAATTTCAATATTGAACATACTGAGCAGTGTTTGAAAATTTTTAAAATGTCAGTTTACATAAAGCATAGAAAATTAAAAATATATATAATAGTTTTAAAAGTTAGAAATGTTTTGAAATTATTAAATCCAACAGTTATAGTCTAACAATATTACAGTTTCATCAACCCCTTTTTTTTTTTTTGTATGTGTATATTAAAGTACATGTTGTCTTAATGTTTGTATATATCATACATGTCATTGTTTGTTTCTTTTAGACTGTCTCAAATTTTACCAAACATTCATAATTTGTAATGCTTTCTTTTGTTTGAGGTACATGTCATAAATAGTATTGACTGAGTGTAATTTATATTATAAAATAAAAATATTTGTATGTTTCTGAAAATTGTCTTCCTTTCTCAGTTTAATTCATCTGTAACTTTTGGTGAGCAAGGGGCTGAAATGGATGCTAGTGACGACGACGATGAGGATGATGACGAAAACAGCGATTCTGGTCTTGTCATTGCTGAAGAATCCAACGATTCTTTCATGAACAGAGGACAAAAATCTGCTGTAAAAAAAAAGCCAGTTAAAAAAGACCCCTCTTATCCAATAAGAAAAAGTGGACCACCAAAAAAACGACCACCTCCTAACCGACCTGCTTCCAGCCCTGCAGCAGCTGCTAAAAAGGAAAAGCAGGTAAATTCAAATGCAATGGTTTATTAAGTTTTTATTCAATTTGAATGACTCAAAAAATATTTAAAAAAAATGTATGAAAATTCACTATTTCCTACAATGGTGTTTTTTCAAAATATTTTTCTGTACATGAAATGAACAGAACAATACAGATTAGCAGCCTTAAAAGCAGACTCATTTTCTTTTTGAAACTGAATTTAAATCCTAAAGGGAATTTTATGTTTTATGTGTAGTAATTGGTAAAACTTCATTATACCTAAATAACAGTAGTGAAATTGTACCAGGTACATTTAAATTTATCATTCTAAATGAATTTCAATATAACTAAAAACTTCAGTCGATAAGTTGCTTATTTAATGTTTTGAATGACTTTTTTTCTCCCTATTTTAAAATAGACTAACAAATATTTATGCAGAACTTTGTGTCTATGTTTTTATGAAGTTTATATCTCTCTTTTAATATTTTATTTTAATTCAGTTTTTGAAATTTTTATAATATGTATACTTATTTTCAAATATGTAATTTGTTGTAAATAAATAAATTTCTACAATTTCAAAGAAAAAAATTGTAAATTTAGATAAATTAGAATAAATTTGATTTTTTTTTAATCAAGTAAATATTTCACTTGTAAAAATTTTGTTTATATATAAATATCTATTCTGTATTTAATATATAGAAGCAAATACAGTAATATACCAGAGGGTTACAGGTAATAAACCAGAAATTGTGTTGTGTTTATCTGATAAAAAATATAAATGATAACCAGTAACCTGTAATAGAGTATGTAACATTTCATCTTGCCACAATTTCTAAAAATTGAACCCGTTAGTTTGTGATCCATTATGTTAAATATTTGCATAATGCAAATACCCTTTTAAAAATTTGTTGGATCAATATAATATTTATGCCTGAAATTTTTTTATATCAATCATTAAAAGACGAGAACTACATATTATAGTAGTTTTAATTATATTTAGTGGAATGAAAAGTTATGCAGGATTTAGATATACAATTTTGAAGGGAAAAAATATTTATTGCTGCACATATTTAATCATTAAAATATTCCCATCCTTTTCAGCAACATTAAACCATTTTTCAGGCAACTTTCTGATTCCTCTTTATAAGAAATTTTTGGTTTTTCAGCAAAATGATTATTTAGAAAATTTTTGGTTTCCTGGTTATAACTAAAATTTTTGTCATTAAGAAAATAATTCATGACTTGAATAGATAATATTCTGATGGGTGAATTGGGTGATAAGGTGAATTGGGTAGAATTTCCCATCCAAATTTATTCAGCTTCTGTGGAGATATTTGTGCAATGTGAGACTGGGCATTATCTTATTGAAGAATCACATCATGTGTATAGACTAATGTTGGCTGTTTAGTGAGTAAAGCTCACTTCATATTTAATTGTTGATAGTACATGTTGGAAATGATAGTTTGGGTATTTGTCAAGCAGTTCAAAATGTACCAGCCTTCCATATCTTACCAAATGCAAAAACATCACGTTCTTTGGGTGCAATTTTGGCTTTGCGGTGTAAATAGGTTTTCTTTTAGGCTTAACCATTGTCTTCTTTTAAGTAACATTTGCTTAAAGTAACCACTTTTCATCTTGAGTCACTATACACTTTAAAATAGAACCAATTTTATTTCTAGTAACTAGTGATGTGTAAAGATTTACTAGTTGCTTACAGTTTTGAGTTATAAGATTATGTGGAATGCAAACACCAGTTGGAGAAACCTTTCTTATAATTTTTAGGTATCCACTACTGTGATTTATGCTCAATAGAGTCTACCAGCTAGTTCTGACTCTACAGTGCTTTCAAATTAATCATGCATTGGTCAAATACTTCTCTTCATCTTAAAATTCTGTCTTCTGAACTTTTTAAACTAAAAACCTTGACTTTAAGTATAGATCCTGGATACTCTGATAAAATTTGCCAAGTTGCTTTTGCAGCATTTCCATGCAATCTAAACTCAAAACATATGATTTAGCAACTGTGCAACATTATGTTCCATCATTTTTCTGGAAAATAAAATATAAGTTTAGTGGAGTACAGGATATTGGAAATGATATTAAGTTTAAAATAAGTGCTATTAAAATCGAATCCAATCATTTATATCTTGTTGATTTTTACGTAAATTATCCTGCATTACTTTCTTTCAATTCAACACAATATTTTAATTTGAGATATCCTTGTCTTTTTGTTATGCTTTTATGGACAGCTCATCTGTTAATATTTATGGTATGTTTTAGTAAGATTGAAATAATCATTTAGATTTTTTTTTATTTACCTGAGTATTTTTTTAAATTAATTAAACACTTAAATATTAAGTTTATTGCTTTTGTTATAAACTTGTAATTCTACATTTCAGCCGGGAAAACAAAACCTCTCACAGCCTATATGCTGTGGTGTAGTGAAAACAGAAAAAAAATAGCTACTGGTAATATAGGTAAGATTCATTTAAAAATGTAGCTAACCTTCTAATATGGTTGATTGTTAAATGCATTGAATAGTTTTGAAAAAGATGTAAGAAAGTAAAAATAAAATTGCCTTAAACCTAATGTATAATTGTGTAAACCTTTTTTCTACTCCTATCCTGCTTCTTTTAACTATTCAGGTACTATTTGTTATCCATAAAAATTCGTTTCCTTAAGTAACTTGTATAATAAATCGACATTTAATTGTGACTAAATGTTTTGCAATTTTCTTTTCAAAATTATAAACTTCTGTTCAATTTCTTATTAATTAGTGTTGATCTTTTAAGCTAATTTTGACTCCCTTCTGTATCTGATCTACTTGAAGTTTTGTAAACATATTTAGTTCCAATAATAATAATTATACCTTTAGCCTAATGAGGGAATCACCAAAATTACAAAGTTTGTCAATTCTAATTTGATAGTATTTTAACTTTCTGTTAAGTACAGTGTGTAACTGATAAATTTTTAAAGAGCTGATAGAAGTACATTTATATAGTGTTTCTTCTCACTATACACAAATGTTTGAATATTTCATCATTTTGTTTAGATCAGCGATGTTTGATGTGTTAGCTTTGTTGAGTCAATTTTAAAGGGGAAAAAGAAATACACTGGAATCCAAATATGAAGAAGAAAAAACTGGTATTAGCAACATATAAAACATTGCTAATTTAGAGGTAGTAAAAAATGCTTTGTCTGAAATATCAGCCATGGCAAATAAGCAAAACTTTTATAGTGTAATATTTTTTTTAAATTGATCAAAAAATTTTATTACTGACATAAAAATATCTTTAAAAATGAAAGTAGAAAATGTGATTTGGTACTTGGTGCTTTTTTCTGCAGTTTTGGTAAAAAGTAATTCTATAAGAATGTTCTTTGCTGAATAAAATAGAATTTTAATATGAAAAATAATTTTTTTAAACATAACTAACTTATAAGATCTGTGGAAAATTGAAGGAAGCCACACTTTTTTAAAAGTATCAAAATGTACCAAATATGATGATGATGAATATGAAAGTGAATTTTTCAAGAGTAAGAAATTCTTATTCATGATATTTTGTCAGCTGCTACTGATGTAACTTACTCCAGTAATAATCTAGTGTCATAAGGGTTTCTCAGCACATTTGATGCAACATTACCAAATGTAATCTGTCCATTGTATTATTCATCATCAGCATTTGGTTCAAAAACCCTGAATAAATGGATAATAAATTTTCTTTTTTTTTTATAGGATTTGGAAACATTGGAAAAAAACTTGGAGAAGCTTGGCAAGCTTTACCTGACAAAGAAAAATGGTTAGCAAAATTATTTTTATATGTGTGTGTTATTTTATACTCAGTCTAATCAATTATTATCCAATGCATTTCAACAGATTTTCAAATGATTTTATAAAATTATATAAATCAAATATAATGCAATAATCCCTTATGTTTTTGGAGGGGGATAAAAAAAGAATTATATTTTTGGTCAATGGAATGCCAGTCGTCTATTATGTAATGTGTCCTTCAGTGTATAGTCCTAGGTGGAAAAAAATCGAATTGGTCTAAATACATTTGTATGAAATTAATTATGTCTAATTATATAGTCAACTACATAAGTTAAATAATGGTGTTTTTTTTAATTAGAAACTGCATTATAAGATTTCACAATTATCAAATAGGGGGAAGAATCTACAATTTTTTTTCAAGAAATGTAATCATCCATAGTGAAAGATTTTGTTCTAAACTGCATTTTTTTTTTTTTTTCAAAGTAGAGCCAAAAGATTGTGCCAAGAAAAAGAAATATGATTACTCAACAGAAATAATTCCATTAGCACCATCATTTATTTCTTGGCTGCTATTTCCTTTGTTGATTTCAAGATCTACCCCCTATAAAAATGTGTGAAGTCCAGTTAGAACCATTATCGTTTGATTCAAGTTACATATCACAAGTACACACCTAAACATTACTTTGCCATTTATCTGTAAATGTTGGAAGTCCAAATGAAATTTCTGGGAATCAATGTAAGTTACTTGTCAGAAATTCCATTAGACATATTCTTCTGTTGCAATTAGTATTTGGTTAAATTTGTCAAAAAAATTCAAAAGTAATTTTCATTTTTTTCTGTGGTGTTGTTACATTTAACTGTTGGCAAAATTATTTTAGGATATATTTTGCCCAAAATGACCCTACATTAATAGAAAAATATATGTTTAAAAAGCAATATAATTAATGACTTTATCTAGGTTTTTAGTTACATTTTTAGCACTAAGTAATTTTGAGTTATAAAATGTAAGATGTTATAATTTTGAGTAACAAAGTTAAAATAGTTTCTCTTGTCTGTTGTACATTATTTCCTACTTTTATTTATAATATTCTGACCTATCCTCATTGTATCTTTGAAAACTAATATTTTTCCCTAGGAAATTCTCATAAAATATCTAAGTGTACATTTTAATAAGCCATGGCGTGTGTTTTATTTGTATGAATAAGATACTATTTCCTTTTCTCTTCTTTTTTAAGGCTTGGAGAAGGAAGGCTAAAAAACTGGCTTTGAAAAATGCTAGTGGCCTCATAATCACTGCCCCAGCCAATGAGCCAGCAGTCAAAACTGTTAGCCGTTCTACTCTAAGCATCAGTGATGAAAATTTGAGGAGTCCAGTCGAAATGACTCACACTCTTGGTACTGCTGCCATAGATTCAGCTTCTTATTTGAAGCTGCTTGGGGATTCATTAAGCGTAATTGGTCAGAGACTAACGGAACATGAGGTAAAGTATTAGTTTTTGCTTGGGCATATTTTGAAACAGGGCTGCACATATGACTCCATGAACCTTATGTAGCCTTGTTAAAAAAATTAATTAATATGGATTTTGACTTTGATACTATACATTTAAAAAATTACAGTTTTTCTTTTATATTTAATGTCAATTTTTTTTTATAATTAAAAAAATAAAATTACTAGATTTATTTAGCTACCATTTTGTTTCAAAATAATTCTTACTCAATGCAATGTAAACTCATAACATATTCACTTATATAACACATAATAACATTTAACTCACTCATATTTTAAACTTGTATCATCATATTGATTTAAATTGTTTCTAAATGATATATTTTATGTGTAAACCTCATTGTCTAAATCTGAGAAGAATATTTTTTTCCCTCAGGAAAATATTGTAAAATAGGAATTTTTTCATTAATATGAATTAAGTTTTGAGCTTGATTTCTAATTTAAATGACTTAAATAATTGATATATCAATATAGTATCACCTATCAAGTTATATGTATTTGGCTCTTTTTTTAGTTTATGTTTCAATATATAAAGTATGATCAATATAAACAACACATTGTTATAAGAATTTAGACAAGAGGAAATGCTTTAAAACTGATGGCTAATACTCTGACACTTGGCACCACAGGTTTCGGGTTTGAATCCCGGGCGGTGCCGAGGATGTTTGTAGTGGTTCGGAATCCACTTGAAACCGTAGGTCCCAGTCTAATATGACAGTAGAGCGTTGTGGGGGTAGTGTTACTCGCATCTGTAGCATATCTTCAAGCTACGTGTGCCCTCTGGATAGTGCTAAATGAGTAACAGCGGTGCAGCCCTTGCTTATAGCATAAAGATTAATTGTCTCTGTACTACCAGTTGCATTAGAACAAGAATTTAAACAAATAATTATTATTGGTATTGTTAATGTAATTTGCTATCTTTTAAAACTAATTTCATTATATAAACATTTTCGTAAATATTGATGTGTTTTTTTTTTTTTTACGGCAAGTTAATTTATTAACAAAATATTTATTTTATTTTCATAATACTTAATGATTTTATTTCACTTAAATGTTACTATTGAATTTAAACCTTATTTATTTTACATAGATATTAGTAATTAAGATCATTATTACCACTTTTATTATCACATTGAATTAAAATAAATAATTTAAATTTGAAATAAAAATTCAAAATGGTATATGTATGTGTATGTATGTTGTTTTATTTGTGTTAGTAGAAGAAAAATTTCAAATAACCATAGAAATTTGAATCTCAAAAAAAAAAAAAAAAAAAAAATTCCAAAAATATTCAGTTGATCTTCACATATTTCAGAGAATATCTAAGTATACCACTAGTTTTATGTATGAATAGGCCTAAAATTAATACAACTGTGGCAATTTTTCTTTTAAGTTCTTACAAAATGAGATCTTGAATGATCTGGGATTGATTTGATAGAAATTTCTACAATGTGTCTATGATAAAGTGATAATTGCAATATTCATAATTTTTGAGAAAATTGAGTTTGAAAATTTTAAATACATTTACTTAGTCACAGCACTGTATTTCTGAAATGATCTCATGGTAAAGTGCGGAGTTAGCACTCAAATGAGAACATATTCTGTTTTCTATGTGAGAGCAAATTAAAAAGTTCTACTATAAGCATATATATTTTTATCTATTTTGTGAGGAAGTGTATTTTTCTATTAAAATATTCCTTTATTTTTTACTGCCTTCAGATTTAATTTTTCCAGATACAATAACCTCTTTCAACTGGTATTCTATAGTTCGACACATTCTATAGTCCAGCAATGATTGAGCCTTTGGGGGTTTTTGTTTTGTTTTTATGGATTTTGGCATTTATTGACTTTCACCACCAAGTGGCAAGACAATGCTGCTGATATTTTCCCCCAGTTTTTATCATAATTGTCAGTTTCAGTTTCAACATAGTGTTTCTTGTATAATATGTACATGTTTTAAATTTTTATCTAGAATGTTTTATCTTTGATATCCTTCTTAAAATTATATTGATTCTCGATAATCTGGCATGGCTGTGGTCCCACATGTACCAGATTAAAGAGAGGTTGCTGTATATGAATTTTTTGCAAAAATTGTGTTCCTGGGAAGCAGTTGAATATAAAATATAAGAAAATTAAATTTATTTTTGAGGTTGTAGCTTACAATTTCTATTCAAATATCAATTATTAAATTTGTGATTATGGTTAGTATGCATGATCATATTGCATTATTGATTATAAAATATTTGAAAATAGACTTTGTTTCTATTGCTGAATTTTTCTATAGATATAGGATCATCAGCTTTTTTTTTTTATTCGACATTTGATGTTCATTAACTCATTTTTTCTCTCTGTTTCCTTTCATGATTGCCGTTTTTCCAATTTTATAATTTCTTTCAGGTAAATCATGTCAAAAAAATTTTTTAATTGAGTTTTCTGTTGAGATAGAATATTTAGTCCTTTTCCAATTGCTACAACCATTAATAATTCTTCTAAAACCTTTGCATGTGAAAAAAAAAAAAAAAAAAATGTCAACAATAAAAACTTAGAAGTTAAAATCTTTTTTAAATAATTTAAAAATAAAAACTTTTTGTAAGTTAAATTTAAAATAAATGTATGAATGAAAAGAAGAAAATATATATTTTTCTAGTAGAAAGTACATGTTAATTTATGTAATTTTGCTTCATTATTTGTAATTAATGTAATGTAAGGAAGAAAAAAAAAATTATGCAGGAAATAAAAATTCATCTTTTGGTTAGCTAGTGTACACTTTTAACCTCTAAACTATAAGGTCAGTTATCTGTGTGACTCTTAATTAGTCTTAAAACTTTCACAATAGATTTTGTCGAAAATTATTGAAAGATTTGGCAACTATTTTGACCAGTCATGATTACATACAATATAAATTCCAATCTCTGACAGACAGCTTTTGACTTCTCTGTGTCAGGAATGGTCAAACTATTAAAAAAATGAGTAGCTGCAATGATACTTTATTTATTTTTGGGTGATTATGAATCTTCTGACTCAAATAAGTGAAGCTATTAACTAATTCGAATTTATAGTTTCAAGATATAAATTATTTAATAATAATAATGTATTTGGTACCATTATTTTATTTATTTGTATCATCAAGGGTCAGCTTGCTGTTTCGGGCATATTCTCAGTTCTATTAGATACTGTCCTGTGTGTTGTGGGTCCCCTTCTATGTCTGACATCGGAATCTCCTGTTATCAATAGCCTTCCACAAGAAGTTTCCAAAAACACTTTGGACAGCATTGCATATTTTATGCCTGGATTATAAACAGCAAAAGCATTCATCTTTGTATTTGCTCATCATGTTTGTATATATTGTATTGGTCCATGTCATTATGTGTATAAAAATAAAACAGTGTTTGTATAAGTTAGTTCATCGAGTAGTGAAAAATAAACAACTAATACTGGTTTGCATTTTATTTATAAATTTATTTAAACTTCTCATCATTTCTTTTTATTCCTGAACTTCATATGCAAAATAAATCAATATTTTTAATAGTTCAATCCTAAAAATATCATCATTATTTTATTTAGCTATTCTTATTGAATTTAATATGTTATTTTATTCTTCATGTATACTTCAAATTCCTAGAGAAAACAAATTAAATGTCTATACTTTTACATAAGAAGGAGAAAAAAAAAATGCATTGAGGAAGATCAAATTATTAAATATTTACTGTTCAGATTTGAATAATGTTAATAACTCATTAATTAATTCATTTCAATTAAAAAAATTACATTCATATTTTTCATAAATTTTACCCCCATCATTAGAATTCAAGAATTTACAAAATTATATTGAAAGCTGATTAAAAAAATCTTTAAATCTTATAAAATTTGAACAATAAAGAAATACTAATAGTGTTTTATGTCAAACAAAAATATTTTTGTAGTATCATTATAATGCAAACATTAAGGTATTAAAAGGCACTTTTAATCTGTTAGAGGGGAGGTGAAAAAGTAAGACATAACAGGGGCCGCAGGTTTCAGACACCGCACATCATTATAAATTTTTAAGAATCGTTAAATTAAAATATCATTCTGATATTTCACTTAGATATTCTTTTAATTGTCAATATATATATAAGTGTGTGTTTACATTTTAAAGTGGAATAAAATTTTTTTCTGAGAAGCTTTTAACAGTGCCTTATATTTTTTGATGAAAATCATAAGCTGCAGTGCATTTTATAAAATTAATAATAAAAACAGATCTGTTGGGTATTAATTGTGATTTTTTTATTTAATATGTAAAACCAATTTTAATAGGAGAAAATATAATATAGCACAATACAGAACAATTTTGATGCTAGCTAAAATATAAGTATTTCACACATTCTTGGAAATAAACATTTAAGTCCTTTCTTTAGCACATTCATTGAATGATTTTGTGTGCAAACAAGATTTTGGCATGATCAACATAAATATGTTGACTCTCTTTTCTTGCTTGAATGGACATGTTTTCCTTGATTATAATTTTGTTTCTTCTGCATTGTTCCACATTCTGAGACTCCTTTTCTTATTTTTAAACCGTTTTATCATCAGGCTCAATTCTCTATTTTTTCTTGGATTTTTAACACTTATATGTAGTACTGGTATGACTAAATTTCTCGTTAATCCTTTTGAACACTATCCTGGTTATAACAGAATTTTGAGAATAGCCTTGGCACTTTAATGTCCTCATATCTATTAAACTGGCAGAAAAGATCTGTAGGCCGACATGTTGCCCTCCTGATGAATGAACAGATTTTTTTTTCATTTAATGCATTAATGTCACCCCTGGTTCTGTTGCAAAATGCTGTAGTAAGAGAAATCATTATCATCTGAAGAAATTTTGTTGAGTGGGAACTTTCACAGATAAAATCTTTTTAACAATCCACTAATCTTCTCCACTAAAGTGGCCTGATAGCCAATTGACTAGCACTCTGGCCTTTGGTATTACAGGCTTCAGGTGGCTGTATGGATGTTTGTGAGGGCTTTGGAATTTACTTTAAAGCCCTCACAGGTCCTGGTCTGTTTAGCTTTTGTGTGCACTAGATGACCATAGAGCAACAAACTGAACCAATTTTCTCCGCTAAAATCACTTCCAACTTAATCTAGAATCTTTTGCAACTCTTCAGCATAATGCTGATCAAATGGTTAAATAAATATCCTCAGAGCCAATGTGTACAATTGCCTAAAATTGAAACACTGAAAGGGGGACTGCTCTTGAAGAATGCGATGGAATTTCTATCGGATGCACATGTCATAACATTGTGATGAGAGAGTGTCATGTTCAAGGTCACAAAATAGGAAGCTAGATGAAAAATCCATTCGATTGGACTAAACATGTAATAGGGTTGATGGGAGGAACATGTTGAGCGGTCTGTAAGACTGCACATCCCCTGTTACAGGTTAAATGAGCAATAGAAATGTCAAATAGATATTTGCTATGGTATAATTCATGAATCAGAATAGCATTAAAAAAATTTAATATAGCCTTTAATTGCTCTATTTACCAGCATAAATAATGCACCAATTTTCACAAATTCTGTTTTCTTATTTAATAAATTTCTAATTTTCTTTATTAAAGGCATGCTTTTTCCAAATGCACACAGTTTGGCCCAAGTCATTCACCAGAATGGCAGATACATTTTTGGCTTAGCAATGCCAAGGTGCGCAATGGGAGGCCTTCTACACATAAATAAATGAACTAATTTATGTAAGAATATCTCATAAATTGTAATTTTAATTATTTTTGCTAATCTTTTTTCCCTTAAACCAACAACAAAAAGTACAAAATCGTTTAATGGGATGTAAGAGTGAACAATTTTCTTAACCAAAAAAGGAAGTTATTGTTATAATTTTTTTTTTTATTATTGAATTAAAAATTTAAGAGAAAATCTTTAAAAAATTCTATTAATAATTGAATGAATTCACATACACATTGAAATGATAGTAAGGTTGTCAAAATAGTAGTTGAAATATGCAACTATTTTCATACAAAATTTAAATATAAATGCCGGAATATTGTAATTTTCTTTTAACATTCTACAAATAATTTTTATAATATCTTTCATATGTAATAAAGTCTTTTCTATCTTAGTATTAAAGAATTTTAAAATTTAACAATCACACTTCATTCTTATCATGTTGTTTATACAGAATTTACTTAGAACGATTCAATTGCTGGAATACAAAAATTGCATTGTGTCAGATTTCTGAAGGTTTTGATAGTGAAGATAAACATTTTTATACATACTAAGGGTGGATCAAATGAAAATGGAACGGTAGTCATAATTTGGTGTATGTCTGTCTGTGTGAGTGTAACAATACTGTGTGTAGAGTTAGAGCAGGTGAAAGAAGAGAATCCCTATTGAGGAATGGACTCGCCCTTGGTAAGTATACGCAATCACGTGATACGAGCTGTCGGTCGACCAAGAGTAGTCCGACAGGCAATCGGTTAAAAATAAAAGGAACTTTGGTTCTGAGTCCGGCCTTTTTTTTTTTTTTTAAGAACTTTCTAATCAATTGCTTTCCAGATTCATCATTACAGGCTCCCACCGTTCAGCATACACCCTTATCACTATTTGTAGCATCAACAATTGGTCCGTAATTGTACCGAATTTAAACTTCAATTCTTTTAATTTTATTTTGTATCTTACTTTTATTTATTAGTAATTTTTAATTTGTAGAGTACCATTTATTTAATTTTGTGAAACTTTATCCAATACTAACATTTAAGCATCCTATTAAAATTGTAAATTTATATATGAATTAAGATGAGGATGTTAATGGATCTATCACCATTGGTACTCCGTAATCGGTACGTTAGTTGCCAGCAATCAGTCTGCGACATGCTTGCGTCCATGCGTTTCCACAATGGATGGGAACCTTCGAAAGATGATTCGCGACCTTGTCAAAGTCATCTCGTCATCACGGGTGTTTTAATGAATGAAATTGGCCAGATCATAAGTGCAAATAGACGTACAATAAAGGACATCAACGAGGAAGTGGTTGTGAGTTTCGGTTCTGTTCGTACCGTCATTACAGAGAAACAGTGTGTGCTACAAGATCTCATGGACAATCAGACGTGGTTTCGTATTGGATTGTTCTTGCAAGGATCACTCCTCTCACCTATTCCTTTTAATATCTATGTTAATGATTTCCCGCGCGCTCAAAATATCCGCACCGCGATGTACGCAGACGACAGCGCTATAATTACACAACACAAATGCGAAAACACAATTTTAAACACTCTACAAAATTTTATTTCTATTCTACGGCACTGGCTCGACATATGGAAAATTAAAAGTAAACCCCGCCAAGTGCGCCGTTTTAATCTTCCACCGAAGAAAAAGACTTCAAACCTTAGAACACATCACCATTTTCGATAATCCTGTACCGTTTGTCACAGAGTACAAGTACCTCGAAGTCACACTTGACAGACGTTTAACCTTTACCACGCACATTACGGAAAAAAATAAACAAATGCTACGCACTGAATCAAGCTCTCAGACCACTCACCAATAGGAAAAGCAAACTTTCGGTCGGAAACAAACTCAATATTTATAAAATGGTACTAAGACCATCCCTTCTATACGCGCGGCTCCAATATGGATCTCTACCGCCATGACCAGACTAAGGAAACGGCTGGTTTTTCAAAATAAAATTCTCTATCATTATACGGACGCACCGCTCCACTTCAGTAGCAAATTCTTACACAAAAAGAATTAAAAATAGACCCGATTTTAAATTTCGCCAAATCCATATCTGAAAATTTCCTCTTAAAAATCCCTACCACAAACAATAGTCTTCTTGATAATCTTCCAAATTATAACCCTTCCGCAATCAATAGTAGAAAAGGCCACGAGCCATTTTTCACCAAGATTTCATTAATGTCTCTCATCCAAAAAGAATCCACTTCGACCCAGGTTAACCCTTTCCAATTTGATATCTTCCGACCTCGAACGCCAATGTTTACGTTTTGAAAATTCTTTGTTTGCGTTGTGTAAAATCTCCTCCCATCCCGCCTGACCTCTTTCCTTTTCCCTTTCCCTCCTAGCACAGGCAAAAGAATACAATTGAACAGAGGATTATTAAATTTAAACTTCCTATTTTATTCAAATTTTTTAAACTTCCTATTTATTCCATTTTGTTTTCAGAGAGATGTCTCTCACATTTTATTTAACTTTAATAGTAATTTTATTTTCTGTAAATTCTAAATATTTAATATAATTTTTAAGCTTAAGAACTGGAGGTACGGGCCTTCGGCCCGTGGTACTCCATTAACTCACACATTCTTTGTCCCGATACGACTTGCTTTCGCTATGTCTATAAACAATCACTTAAAATGCTGGATAGATTTATAACCGAACTTCTTTAGCCGTGATCAGTATATGTGGCAAGTTCGAGTGCAAAAAAAATGTATACGTGTTTGCAAACGATGGTAAAGCAAAGATTACTATCAGACTCTAATTGATAAATATAATTTACACTTATGTAACTTTTTGCTAATTAAAATAAAAAGTATTGTATCTTGAATCCAAACATTTTCGAATAATCTCTTAATAATATACAATGATAAAAAAATACAAATTTCCTTTTTCACAAAATATATTTTATTGACATGCATGTTATCAATGAAAAAAGGAGATTATCTTTTCGGTTATTTCTGTTTATGTAAATATACCAGTATTAGCTTTTGGAAAAATAGCTGTGTTTTTAATTCACTTCTTGTTAGTTTTCCTTTAGTTATGTGTTCTTTATATATATAGCATATATATATATATAATACGTGGGTGTTTAATTTAGCATAAAGGAAAAAGTTGCAAAGAAAATATATTTTTTAAAAGTATATTTATTTATTGTTTATTCTCCTCTTAACTGACATATTGTTTACTGATACTAATTTTTAATTTTTCCAAAAATTGAATACATCTAATTTTAGATTTAATATTATAAATAAGCAATTATGCTTTTTATTCTTGAATTAAAAGTACATTATAGTAAACATGCATTAAAAGTGATGCACTATCTAAAATTAAATTTTTTTCGATCGAAACGTGCATAATTTGATACTTTTAAATTTAAATGAATCATTTAATTCCTGCTTCTATATATATATTTAAAATAACCGGTGTATTTCAAATAAATAACATATTTAATGTAAATGTATCATGTCAAAACAAAAATTCAACGAACAATTTAATATTTTTAAATTAAAGAAATCTATTAAAGATACATAGTATCTTTTTCTGATAAAAACATCAATACTAAAAATTCGAAACTACGCGAAGTATAAAGAAAAATTACTTATCTTTGAGAATAATACGAAATGTGTTAATAAATATATCATTATTGAAATGACAAACAAAAAATATATTTTAAAATTCCATTCTAATTACAATTTTCTTTAAATTTATTGTTTATCTAATCAATAAATTCATTAAAATAATATAGTATATATATATAACATTTAAATTGTCCGTCAACTCTCTAATAATGAAATAGGTACATCAAATGTTTTCTCTTTGTTATTTGTACACCGAATCCTTATTTCCGTTACCATATGAACTGATACGGATTTGAGTTCGATGCGGATGATGAAATACGGAGAAGTACTAGTAGAATAGTATTATTAATACTCTGAATAATTATAGTACTATTTACTACTCTAACCGGTGCTATCGTATCTGTTACTGGATATGAATCATTTTAAAATGAATTATTCGTATCATCACGCTTTTGTGAAGATGTTTCTTTCTGGTCTTACTCCAGGGATTTTAAACGTAAACGTATTTCCATTAGAACCCTAGGCTCGAACAATTTGGCCTCCACAGATAGTCAAGAAGATGAGGTTTAATTAACAGCATCCAGGAGCAATTTATTGAGAATAATATACATGATTATGACATTGAAAATCTTAGTATATATCACTAATTTTATTAATACTTATCAAACCTCTGAAACTCCTATCATTAAAGAAGTGTCTTTACTTATTAATTGTACTTCATCTCTTAAAATAAACAAAACTTTTATCATAGATAAAATTACTTATAAAATGTTTTAAAAAAAAAAATCCTTTCAAAACAATGCTTGAGATTTGCGAAATTACTGACTCTATTATGTGTATTCGATATGATCCTAAGTCACGGAAAACAGCCAGAATTCTCCAAAATTCTTAAAACTGGAAAGGATTCTACTTCTCCTATTCTTTGCAGATCAATTTCTTTAGGCTCTTCTATTAGTAAATTAATTGGAAATGTAATTCTGAATCTCCTCAAAAGTAAGTCAAATCAAAAGAACTCTCTTATCTCACAGCAATTGGATTTACTAAGCGATCATGGATCTCCTTATTAATTTACGATATCTCATCGCTCTTTTTCTGGTCTCCATGCTAATTTTGTGACGTCATAGCGCGGTGCGAGCTTCTTCCAGGGTGAAGACGAACGTTTGATATTTTAGAAATAGCACTTAAAGTTAAGTTCAGACGTTGGTGAGTAGAGTGCGTTTCGGTAATCTAAGCTGGCAAGTTAGCGTTTTGCTTTTGACTCACCTATTTGCTCCAATTACTCTCAAGGTTTTTTCATCTTTACCAGAGGTGGTAATTATTATTTTATTATACTATTCGTCCAACTGGGACACATTTAATTACTTTTTCCTTCCGTTTTTTTTTTTTTTTTTTTTTTTTTCCCCCTCCTTTACGGAATTTTTTTTTTTTTTCTTTTTAATTCTTCCCTTTTTCCAGTTATTATGTAAGACACCGTTGGTTCCCCCTAGTTAATTTTTGGGGTTCTTTTACGTTTTTTGCAACATGGCGTGTGCCACGTCTAACGCTTCTCCAATGGAGTACTCTTTTGATACGGATATCCATTTTAAATCCAGACGCAATATATTAGACAACTTACAGATAGCAGCCCAACACGGAGCTACATCATTCACACTGCAATACACAGTTCCAGATAAAGCAATACCTCGGTCGCATCCGCGAATCCTGAAAGACAATTTAGCATCAAAATTGTCAACAGTTAAACACATCGACAATCTGAGACTCTCCCGCCAGGGAAAACTAGTAATATCCACTAATCACTTACAAACAGCCACAGAATTGGTTCATATTCAAGCTATTATGGGACTTCCCGTAATAGCATCTTTTAACCCGGAAACTATCACTACCCGATTTCTTATCCATGACATTCCATTAGACGTCAAACTAGAAGATTTGGCTACCGAATTAGAGGAAGAAAACTCTTTTTCGATAGCCGAACTTCGGCGTTTCGTTAATATTAAAAAACCATCGGTTTCTTCCCCAGTATTAGTAACTATTCTCGGCACTATTTTGCCGGAATACATCAAAATATGGCTAACGCGACAGAAGATTTCTCTTTTCTTTGATAAACCGCGACAGTGTAGGAAATGCTTTTCATTTACTCATCCTACTCATTCTTGTAAAAATAACATAGCGTGCGAACGATGCAGTAACCCTCACAATGTCTCCACGTGCACTTCACAAATCCTTCAGTGTGTACAGTGCGGAGACAATCATATGGCCACCGACTTAACATGCCCAAAACGTAAAGCAGAGGAGAAATTTCTCAAATTCAAAACACTCAACAGATTATCCTTCATAGAGGCTCGGAGAACATATCACCCAAAAACTTCAGAAACATACGCATCACAACTTGCAACAGCCCCTATCAAAACTTCCGGCTTAATCACTAAAGAGGAGATAACACAAATTCTCCAACAACACTCTGCAGACACGCGACAATTAATTACAGACGTTTGCCAGGCTCAGGCCGCATCCTTTCAAGAATCACTTCAACAACTAACCACCAATTTTACAGCAGCACTTAATACCATCAGTCAAACTTTAAAAAGACTTTCACATCCTTTGACAACAACCCAATTATCGAATATCAAAGAAAAAAAGAAAACTAAACCCAAAAAATACGGGTCCGAATTTTTGCAGGAACTTGACAGCTCCATCTCTCTTTATTCAGATCAACGAAATGTACAGAATGCTCTTTCTTTCCCTCAAATACATTCTGATCAATCAGACATAAAAACATAGTACAATTCTAAAACTCTTTTTTTTGGTAAATTTTTTAACTAGTTCAGTCCTATTTTTTTTTTTTTTTTTCCAATGTTCTCTCAAAATTTACACATCGTTCAATGGAATGCAAGAAGCATTCGAGCCAAAAAATCATGGCTTCTGAAATTTTTCAACTCCGCCCATATTCTTGTAATCCAAGAAACTTTTCTCAACAATAACGACGTTTTTTACTTACCTGGCAAACACATTTTTCGAAAAACAGATCAAACAACACTAGAAGGGGAGGTTTGATGATCGCAATAGATACTTCTTTTCCTTGTAATTCTATTAATTTCCTCAATCTTCCACAATCGGATAATGAAATTCAAGCTATTTCGATCCATCTCAATAGTAAGTCTTTTTCATTAGTCAATATTTATTCTCCCAAAGGCGAATTCACCATTGAATGGCTAGAAGCAATCCAACACCACCTACTACTTTCCTCGGTTATTATTCTTGGAGACTTCAATATTCAACATCCAGTTCTCGGTTCATCTTCTGTTAACAGCAATTCCGAAATTTTTATAAATTGGATTCTTGACAACCATTACACCATTCTTAATACTAGCACTCATACTCACATTACACCTTCATCGTCCTCTCTTCTTGATTTATCCATAGCAAGTGCTGACATTTACCCTAACATTTCTTTCCGCGTACATTCCGATCCATTAGATAGCGATCATTTACCAATTCAACTGTATTTCCAAATCAGTCACCAACTTAAAATATATAGACAAACCGTTAATTGGCCTAATCTTATTCGATCTATCCAGGATCATCAACATTCCTCACATACATTTCAAACATATCCTGATTTACAAAGTTTTCTCTCTAACCAGTTGCATAGTAATTCACAAAAAAGACTTATTTCACATAAACCTTCTCAACCTTGGTGGAATTCAAGATGCGAAAATCTCCTCCGTCACAAAAGAAATCTCTTATATAAAGCTCGAACCCAACTTTCCAGGGATCTCTGGATCGCGTATATAAAAAAAAACTGCAGCCACTCTTCGTCGACTTATATCTCAACTAAAAAGAAATTATTGGAACTCAGTTTGCGATTCTGCAGGATTTAATGGCAGAATTTACAAAATCATAAAAGCAATTCACAACAGGCGGGATACTCCAGAAAATAATAGAATCTTTCACACCAGCAACAATTCCATCATCTCAGATGCTGACCAACAAGCTAATCTCTTGGCAGCCCACTTCAACAAATCTTCCGCTTTTCATTTTATTCCTTTGGATTTTTCTGAAGAGTCACTTCATGATTACAATAACCCTTTTTCTTTCATTGAACTTACAAATGCAATTAAATCCACTCCCAATACTTCACCGGGATATGACGGAATTCCGGCTAAATTGATCAAAATTCTTCCCGATTATTATCTTCATCAACTCTTACACATTTTTAATAATATTTGGATCTCGGGCAACATACCGGAAGATTGGCTCACCGCTCAAGTCATTCCGATCCTCAAACCAAATAAAGATAACAGTTCAGTTGCATCTTATCGCCCAATAGCTCTAACTTCAATATTAAGTAAAATTTTCGAAAGAATCGTTCTCAAGAGACTCCTTCAATTCTCAGATTTCAAAAAATTTCATTTTAATCATTCCGGATTCATTCCCTTTAAAGACTGTATGTACACTTTATCTCTTCTTCATCATAAAATAGTTGAAGCCAAGAATATGAAAAAGTTTTTTATCTTTATAAAACTTGATTTATCGTCTGCTTATGACTCCGTATGGAGAGACGGATTAATTTACAAACTTTTACAGTTTGGAATTAAAGGCACAGCAGCAAAGTGGATACACAATTTCATCAACAACAGGAATTTTATTGTCAAATGGAGAAACACTGTATCGATGAAATTGTTTTCCACACAGGGCGTGCAACAAGGTAGTGTTCTTAGCGCATTCCTTTTCACACATCTATATGAGAGATTTATTTGAAGTCATCCCTAATCATACTGAATGCCTTATTTATGCTGACGACATCTTTCTTTTCAGCAGTGACTACAAACTAGAAACAGTTCTCTCTAATCTTCAGTTTTCACTGCATAAAATCTCCCAATGGTGTAATACTTGGAACTTCATTCTCCAACCAGCAAAAAGCGAAGCCGTAAATTTTTCAAACAAAAAACAAATTCCACATATTCATTTACAAATTCATAACACTAATATTCCATGGAAACAACATACTCGAATCCTGGGTCTGATTTTTTCACATAATCTCAATTTCAGACAACATTTTTCTTACATTAAAAAGAAATCCATTAAAAAACTCAATGCAATTAAAGCAATTGCTGCTAACACTTGGGGATGTCGTTCATGGCATCTCATCAAAATCGTCAACTCCACTATTCGTAGCATTTTGGAATATGGCTCTCCTATTTTTATTTCCTCTTGTCCTAGCAACCTCCAAATTCTCACTATTGTTTACAATATCGCTTTACGTTTCGCAACGGGTCTTCCCAAATGGACTCCTATTTCAGTGTTATACAAAGAAGCCGGCCAAATCCCTCTCTTCCAAAGACAGTTAATGTTAGCAGAAAGATTTTTTGTTAAACACGTCTCTTTTGATCCATCCTCACCCCTCTCTCATTTTCTCAAATTGAAGAATTATTCTCCCCGTTTAAAACATCCAATTTCTCTCCAAACTTTTTTTCGCTGACCTTTTGAAAAATTTACACATCACCCCTTCCTCTCTCATTCCCAATTTTCATCCCTTTGACAAACATGATAAAATTTCTTTTCATCTCGATGATTTACCCTTTCAAACCAAACAACTCCCACACCATTTAATCAAGAATTTATTTGAACAATATAAAGAGGAAAATTGGAAAAATAAAGTAATTTTAGCAACCGATGCATCCAAATCTCCAGCCAAACACTCAATTTCTTGCATTAATTTTTTCACACAGGAAAATTCATCTGGGACAATCTCTAATTATAACAGTATTTTTACAGGAGAAACTCTGGCACTGCTATTATCAATTTCCACGTATGTACTCAAATCACATCATTACATTATTTTATCAGACAGTCTCTCTGCTCTCCGAGCTCTTCAAAATTGCAATTTTAAATCCACAAGAGTCACCAAATTGCTAGGAAATCAAGTCAAACAAAACCTAAATTCCATTTTATCTTTACAATTCATTTGGACTCCAGGTCACGTCGGCATACAGGAAAATGAACAAGCAGACTCTTTGGCAAAAACCGCGTCAGACACAATAATTTTAAATTGATTTCTCCGGATGACATCATGTACCATCAAAAAAAAGAAAATATTTCAAACTTCAAATGAACAATGGAACAAAAGTAAATACGCAATGGAGCTGTTGCATCTAAATAGCATCAAATCAATTCATCGTCTTTTACCTTTCAAAAGAAAAGAAGAAGTACTAATTTCCAGATTTCGCACCAAAACATATCCTTCTTCAGCCAGACTCCATAGATTTGGATTAACGTCTTCTCCAATGTGCTCACGATGCAAAAACCTGAAACCGAAGAACACATTCTATTCCAATGTACTAAATATGAAGTACAAAGAGAAAAACTTAAACAAGCTTTTGGATATAAAGTCCTCTCCTATTCTTGGTTATTTGATATGAGCGATGAACCGTATTACAAAACCGTTACACTAATTAATTTTCTACGAAAAATTGCGTAGTTGTTAGTTTTATTTTTTCATTGCGATTTTCTGAGTATACTAACGTTACAATATTATTTCGTGACAGAAGTACTGCACGACACCTCATTTCGGACCCTTCCATTTCATAATTTTAGAATCAGTTGAAGTTCACTGATTATTTGAAAATCTGTTTTCATTAGTATTTTTCTTTTCCACTTATTAATTCTTTTCCACTGATACCTTCTGGAGAGTAATTGGATAAATTGAGATAAAGCAGCTAACGCGAGCATAAATCTCAAAATCACGTCAAGTCAAGTCAAATTATTGTTGTCGTTGGCTACGATTTTTAACTGCATGATATTCTGCTAATTTTCTTTTAATTGTAGTAGAATTTTTTTCAAGAGAGATGAGTCAGAAATTGATAGCTTTTGACATTGGTAAGATTCCTAAAAATTTCGATTTGGATTCGCCGCCATTAACAGGATTAGACTATTTGTATCGAGTTCAAATAGAAACAAAAACATGTCCAAAAGTTGTTGTTTCAAATATAGATAAGACGAAGTACTTGGACCGTCGAACTGTAAGAGTTGATGTTTGCAATGGTTTTATTGCTGCTCGTCCGGGTTTCGAACCTGATTCCGAATGGCAAGATGAACACTTGGAAACATTTAGAGACTACAAACTAAAGATATGGGAAAATCGAGAACAGTTGAAAGAGAAGTTTCCCAAAAAATACTTTCCACCAATACATAAAAAGGATGATTGGTGCTTTTATTGCTTAGGAGCTGAGATATACAAGTTAGTTAAAGAAGAGGAACCTGAATCATCTCGTGACACTGAAGTCGAACTTAACCCCAAACGAGCACGGTTCAGTAATTCACCGAATGAACCATTGCTCAGCATTATGTTGCATTTAAATCAACGACGTATTATAAAGCTTTTAACATATCATGTTGATTGGTTAGAAATTACTGGTTTTTCTGATTTACAAGGCAAGTGGGTATATGCTTTGCTTGTACGTATGGAGACACCATTAGATCCAGACGCATGCGATTTGCTTCGACGTTTGGCTAGACTTTGCAGTAAGCTGCGGTATGAACTTTCGACTTCTGACGATGAATTTTTAAAGCCTTTAAATCTGATTTTATCAATTGTGGCAAAATATTTTGATCAGAAAGATATGAGTGATGATTTTGTGGGGACTCATCAAAATGAACATTTTTGCTTTATAAAATGTTTTACATGGATTGTCATCCATATTAAAAGGATGTTTTTAGATGTACTGGAGATAATTATTAAGTAAATCATTCAATCATCCCATTTTAAGTACATTAGCATTATCTGTGTGCTATCCTTATATTTACAAACCTGGACCTTTTTTTTCAATTAGTATAAAATCCTTGCTTTTTGAAGTATTTACTGTCTGTAATGTATGTTAGATTTGTGCTTATATATTATGTTTCATTGAATTTCTGTTTCTTCACCTATTATTAAAATATACTAGCATAATGTCTACTTATTTTTAAAAGTGTCTTTGATGCCATAATAAATATAAAATCATATTGGTACTGTTGCAATTTTAAAAATCGGCATATTGATGCATTAGACAAGTTCCTTCAAATATTAAACTTGACATATAATCCTCATAAAAATTTTGTTCTCAATAGTGTTAAGTTAAATTAAATTCCTAACTTAGTATATATGTTACGAGAGAGGTGAATTAAAAATATATATGCATATCAAAATAATAGATAAAAAAAAAAATGATTTTTGTTATTTATATACCACTTAAAATAAAAAATTTAAATAACAATGCATCTCATGCAAGAATTAATTTTGATGATAAAAAGAAAATATTGAAACAAATTTTTAGTTAAAAATTTGTTCAGTATTTTTTAAAAAAAAAAAAAAAATTTATTTTAATAATTTATAATCTTTATACTTAATTAAAGGCAATGAAAATCTTGATCAGTAGAAAAAAGTAAATGTTCTTCAACTTATTAAAAATTCATTTTTATAAATATTATAATACTATGTATACTAAGAGTTTCCTTATTAGACTTTTATCTATATTAAGGATTTCTAAGATTTCAGATAAGTATGAGAGCTATATATGTTGATAACACATTTGCACATTTTTTCTCATAATTTACCTATAGTTCAGCTTTTACACAAATCTAAAGTAGCAATGCAACAATTTATTTTAAAAATAGAAACACATAATGCCAGTGTGGGTCTTTATCCAGGAAATACATTGCCTTAGAAGAAAACTTTCGAGTTTTGCGAAAAGTCAGAATATTTTATGATTAGGATTTTAAATTAAATTGGCAGTTGTGATGCATACTAATTCTAATCTTTATCTTTCTGTACAGCAAGAATATCATTTATTATGTGATTTTAGTTAATATTAATTATGATCAAAAGTATAATTTTGTATCTTATTTGTTTGATCTGTCGAGAAATATTGATTTTGATCTTGGGAAAAATAATAATACTCTGTTTTGCAAAAAAATATAAATTGTTTACTTTAGGCAATGGATGTTTATAGTAAACCTAGTTGATTTGGTTCTACTGCTAATGCCAGGGGAAGCAAACTGAATGATTTTTTTAAAAAAGGTTTTCTGTAAATGAAAATTTTGGTCCTAATTTTTCCTCCCTCTCTGGGTTCTAAAATTATTCATGTAAAAGCTATTAGACTTGATATTGAACCTTATTAATGCCATTAGAAAGTTTTGGATTGGGATACCTTTTGTTAATCACTGAATTGTTTATTTTGAAGTTCTCTGTTCTACTTCTGACAATTTTGTTCATGGCAATATCTTTTTAAGTATGAAAAAAAAAGCCTAGTTCAAACGAATTTTGATATGCGGCTTTCATTTGAAACATTTATTTTAATATATACAGAATAGTTTATATTATAATTTCATGGAAATTTTTTTTTTAATTTGTGAGAAATACATTTTATGCTGCTCAAAATTCTATTATTTCAAAAGCTGATGAAAAGAATAAGTTTTTGTATGCAAAAACAACTTAATGAATCCAGAATTTAAAGCTCAAACAAAAGAGAAATAAATCTTGACAAAATAGAAATTTAAAATTATAAAACTATTGAAAATAAAAGAATTAAAAATTAGGATTGCAGTTTTTTTTCTTCTCTCTCAACTTACTATTTGTTCAATGATTAAATATATAATAACAATAGGTTATCAGGTTTGCAAAATGTCAGAGGTCTGTATCCAAGTGTCCATTAGTTTTGGTTTTTATTTTTAATAAATTAATAGATAAACATCAAAGAATCAATTTTTTCACATATTATTTTAAAATATTTAAACTCCGTTTAGATTTTCATATATTTGTTTCATAAAAAAAAAACTGTTGAGTTTCTACCTGTAGCATGCTGCATTTATTGGCATAAAAACATTGCCAACTCTGCTTCAGATATCTCAACTACCCACTGAGGTACTAATCATTTTCTAAACTATCTTGGGGCTCAACTATTTGATTAAAATTTGTACATATAATTGTAATCTCTAAATTAACAGTAGATACAAATATAATTACAAACATTTGAGTCTATTGATCATTTAGATATCGGCAACTATTAAATATTTATATACAAAAAATTTTCATCAGCATAAGTTAATTTTAACTTAAATGCAAAAATTAAACTTTCTGTTACTTTTAAAGGTGTGTTGTGCTTCATAATTAGCTTTCAATAACAATACAATTATATGCCAAATTTAATAGTAATGAAAAATGAATATATATATATATATATATATCTAAGCTTTTTAGTTTAAATCCTATTATTGATACTGATAATAAATTTCACAACTGTATTTACACTGTTATTATTCAAGCACTTCAGATTGGTTTCTATTTGATGTGAAAGATAAGCAAACATTTTTTTAATCCTCGCTGAACAGTGATATTGACTCCCTAAATGCATACCACTGCTAAAAAATAAGATTTACCAAATTCTCCGATTCATTGCACTCTAACAAAAACACCTGTATAAATATTTCTCATACATTGCTTATATTTCTTTAAAAGTATTTTGATAAAAAAAAGCTAAAACATTGTCTTAAGTGCTTGCCATATAAAGCCAAAAAAATTTTTATTATTAAAAAGAACTACACTCCAAAAGTAGATACTGTCCAAATATGTATTTCGCCATCCATGTTCTTGGCAATTCTTCTTCATACATATATGGCAAAAATGTGTTGTGTATGTTTAAGCTAATCAACAGTTAAGATAGGCAATGCCCTTTTTATGTTTTTTCTTTAAAGTACATATTTTAAAAACTCCAAAATGATAAATTTTTACTTCTTGTTTATTTAAAGTTTTCTTAACAAATATTTTTGGCTTATATCCTTATTGGGAAATTAAAATGGAATTGATTACTAGTAATTTTTCTTGTACTGATTAGTATTATATACTTTGCTTAACAGTTTATTGTTGTGCTTTACTTAGTAATATCATTGTTATTAGAATTATACAATAATAATTATTATTACAATTCATACATAGTTTTCCTTACTTTAAATCCGACCTGTCTACCTTAACTAAAATTTCTTTGTGTGCCACTATTAGAGTCAATGACTATCTTGATGCTACATTCTTTTAAAGTGTAGATCCCGGTCTGTTTAGCCCACAGTGTGCACAAGATGATCAAGGAGTGACAAACCAATCGATGCTACGTTTGTGATGTTACAGCAAGGGTGCTGCTTCTTTTGGTGTGAAGGTGGATATTTGGGTTTTAAAGATATATTTAAATTGACAGAAACATATAGAAAACTTTCTTGAAATGTTTTATACACAAACATTTTTAAACAAATATAATTTTTAAAAAAGTAAATAATATTGCCATCTTAAATATTTATAATATTATTTTATTAATAAAGTATTCAAATGTTTGAGTTGCGGAAAATATTTAATTATTTTAACAAAATTGTTTATTCATTAAAATTTCAGAAGAAATCACCCTGATAAGTTGTATATATATTCCAAAAGATTTTTAAATTTTTATTTATTTGTAATGTTATTTCAGCATGGAAACTTGAATTGTGTAAAATAGTCTTGATAAAATTTAATTAGAAAGGAGGAAATATTATGACGATTTTTTATTTTGATGTTAGCAAATTATTTAGTATAAGATTTCAACATAATTAGAAAAATATTGATGTTAAAAAATATTTTTTTCACATTTATATGTATGACATGAGAGATTAATTTTGGTAAAAAAAAAAATGGGATAACAAAAAAAAAATAATGATTGTCAGATAATTCCTAGTTAATCACTAAAAATTTCACTAATACTATAAATTATTAAAATTAAATTAAATATAAGTAAATTATTAAAATTTCACTAATTTTTCTGTTGAAATATTTATGCAGTTGGATAAGATTCTATTGCGAATGTTGGAATCATTTGAAAGATGGCAAAGTTGATGAATTTGTTGCTAATTTTGAATAAATTTATTGCTGAATGAGGGTTTGAAAATATTTTTTTTTTTTTTTTCAATTTCTTCTATTAGGATTATCTGTTGTGGTGGAATTTCTAATATGATTTTCCAATTTGAATAATTATTATAAGTAAGGCTGGCTGATAGGTCTGTTTATAAAAAAGAGGAATCATAATATATGTAATAGATGATTAGCTTCAAGATTTTGTCTTTATGAATGCATTGTTCTGCAGTTAGTTCAGAGTGCAATTCTTGTTGGCCGTATTATTCAGTTCTATATTGCTGAAATTTTAAAAGATGCTGAATGGTTCACAGGATTTTGATTTTCTTTCAAATTGATGGCATATATGCTATAATCATCTAGAATACAATAATAATCTAATCTACTCTTTAATTAGAATTATAGTCGATTGATTTATTTCAGAATTTATTAATGATTTCAGAATTTATTGCTGATTCTTTTTTTTTTTTTTATGAATGTAGAGATGACAAAATCCAGGATTATAAAAAAAAGAAATTGAGAAAATTATTTAAACTGCATGGTGAAGTAAATGATGAGATAATAGTGACTGTGATTTTGTTTGTGAAAGTTCAGTCATATCATTATTTGAATATGTTTATTGATGATTTGTAAAAATATTGCTGTCTTCAATTTGCTTGAAAATAATTAGGTGATTTTCCTAAAGTTATTTTCCAAAATCTTTTAATATTATGGATGATGATGATTGATAGTTATGTTCATCAGCCGAATAGATAATTGGATTCAAAACACTGTTTGTGATGGAATTGTTCTGCAGATGAATACATCAGTGACTTGTCTATGGGTGGATTTCTCAGTTATATTGTAAACATTGGAATTTTTTTAAAGCTTGCTGAATTGTTGATAGGTACTTGATTTTCTTGCAAAGATTATTTGGGCGGCAAGACACTTTTATATCGGATTGTTACCAGAAATCAAACGTAAGAGTAGTAGCTTTTATTCTTTCTGATAAATTCAATGAAATCCGTTTTTCTGGTTATTTAGTTAAAAGGAAATATACATTGAGATTATTATCTGCTATTAAATAGTGCTCTGTTGTAGGAAAGACTATTAGCTCGCTAGCATCTGTTATAATTACTTGAATTAGTATTTCAAAAGTATTTAAATACTAAAAGTATTGAAATTTATTCCCCACAAATTGGAAAAAGCACTAACATAAGTAGAATTTGATTGATTAGTATAGTATAGTACAGTGTTATGTGTTATATTGTGTACAGTATTGTATAGTGTTAAAAGACACCCTCCACCACAATTGGGAGACTTTCCAACATGTATACATACAGTATAAAGTGTATCAGTACTTATTGTATCATTCTCCCACACACCTCCCCCTAAATCGTCTGCTGTAAGCTTGTGTCAGCACCTGAATTATTCCAGCTAGAGCAATTACTGATGAGAGATAAATTTCATTCTTTTTACAAAAAACAAGTTAGAAAAGCTGACTGTTAAAAATACATAAAATGAACAGACAAACAAAGGAAAGTATGTATATTCTAGAGATGAAATTATGTTTTTACTATTAACATAACTTGGATATGGGAATTGAAGAGTCAGCTTGCTTATTGTTTCAAATTTACCCCTAATGTATTTTAATTGCATGGTCGATTGAAGCTGAAATTTCACTTATGTTCAACATTTATTAACAATTAAATTAAATAGCACAATTAATATTTATTTAAAATATATGACAAAAAGATACTGCAACAAAAAAAAAAAAAATTAAAAAATAGTATATAATCTTTAATTAAAAATGTTGTTTGTTGATTTTAGAATTGTTTCGACTCATGTTGCATTACAGATTCTTGATAAATACTTGAATTCGCTTTTAAATACAGCACAGTATGAAGAAATTTCATTACCATCTAAATAGAATTTACACTTAAGTTCATTAATATTCAGGTGTAGAGATAATTGATAAAAACTAACCCAAGTCTAAGCATTTTATTTCTTCAATCTAAATGATTTTCAAAAGATTATATATTGCTGGGGGTTCTTTATATTGAAGAGTCACCAGAAGTCAGAAATAATCATAGGTTTGATAAATTCAGAGATTCGTTTTTCTGATTATCCGGTGCAAATGGAATATAATTCTTCAAAGTATCGTCGTATTACTTAGATATTTTGTTCATAAATCTTGGACATTTAGTAGTTACTATTATTGTACTAGATTGGAGGGGAGACCCGAGTTCCTTAATGCTTATCAATCATCGCCTCAGTATCAAATGATTGTGACTAGCGGTTTCTGTATTTATTATTACTATATTTTTCGGAACCCTGTTTTGATGACGACATATCCGCTGGGTTATGCTTCCCGCTACATAAAGCAGCGTCCAGATGGGTTTGGTTTGTTGTTCCGAACCACTAACATCCATGCCACCGCCAGAATGCGCTTCAAATTGGAGACGAGTCTGCCCTCGCGAACCAATTATAAAACCAGTTTGACAGAACCATCCGTGAGAATCATGTGTCATCAAAGGGATTCTCGCCTCCTCCATTTACGACCAGCTGTCACTCAAAGTCAGAGATAACGTGGGTTGCTTCTTGTGGTCAGTCGGAAACACGGCAGCATGATAGTCTCGGGATGATTCGATTCGACTCGACTCTCACTCTCTTGTGGACGCAACTTTATACATAGCTGAGTATTTTCTCTCCAAACAGAGCTGTGCTTTCTGAAATTTCGGAGCTAGGATAGATTAAATATCTCGCAATCTCCGTTAAAGAATCCATCTAACATAAAAAACAAAATGCTGATTTTTAAATATTTAGTTTAGGGAAATATTTTTAAAAAATTGGGAGATTCCCTCTTAAAACTCCTCTTAGATGAATAACAAATTAAGAATTATTACATTTGAGACAATTTTATATCAAATTATTCCAAAATAATATAATTTTTATAGATATATTAATATCAGTATATGTAATTTTAAATTTTGGATCATGGATGGAAATCTTGTTGTTTTACATCATTCGTTTTTACTATTAATTTGTATTAAATTTTCAAAATACTGAAGACTTTTTAAAATACATGAAGAATACTTTTTAAAGATAAACTTTATAAGAATACTTTTTAAAATACATGAAGAATGGATTTCTCTTCAGGTAATTTCCTCTCCTTTTTTATATACACACTTAATACCACTTAAATTACCACTTAATACCACTTAAATACCACACTCCACTGGTCCACTTTGACAGGTGGTCACATTAATGTGACTGGACTGTGTATTTTGGTTCATTGCTTCCAAGTTACATTTATAGTTTTAAGTAAAATTCTAGATTCTCATTTTACAATATAGAACTTCTATCTTATTATTAATCAATAATAATAACATAATAATCTTGTAAAACAAATGTAACAATGTAATATTTTAAACTTGACATATTAGATTTTGATTATCTGTTCTACTTTATATACACAAAAAAATATTACGTATTTATCAACATAAAAATTTGTTATGTGGAGAAAAAAAGTTGACATTATGTGTTGTTAAAAACTTGAATTTGGTGCAAAACTTATAATATTTGAATACTTCTACCAACCAGTCAATCATATGGGCACGTAAAAAAACTCCGGGATTTCTTTAAGGCAATTCAATTACGTATGGTAATGAACTTCAAATGTTGTTAAATGTTCTGTGCATAATCACAAGTGAAATTAAAATAATTTTTTATTTTTTGATTAGAAGATAAAGTTCTGTTTAATATCCGCACCTGCGCACGTGAATACTAGCAGAGAAAAGTGTATGTATGCGCCTACGTACGCAGAGCCCCTGGCGGTGAAAAAAGTTAGTATTAGTGTCGTGCGTGATCTGCAAGAGTGAAATAGCATAGCCCCGAGTGGCTATGGCTGATAAGAATAATGTAATAATAAACGGATTTATTTAATTTGCATTATGTGTGATTGTTTGAAAAAGTGAATCACAAATATACAGTTAACTAAATACAGTAGAACCTCTGTAAGTCGAACTTCAAGGAAGACGCCAAATAATTGAGTTATAGAGTTTGCGACTTACGCGGATTTTGTAAGAAATTATTCGACTTGTAGAGATTTAGATTCTTTCTGACTTATTTTGAGTTAGGTAAAATAAATAAAAATTCAAGTTACAGAGGTAATAAACATGTTTATTTGCAACTTGAAAGTTGTATTATCTACTACAATAAAAGTCAAAATTAATTCCGAAAGAACCTTTAAATTAAAAATATTATGTATTAAAAAGTTAATTATTTATTTATTTGTTTTAGACAATTCGATCGTTCTCTATTTATCGCTAGAGCTCAAATGAAATCAATAGCAATAAATAGAATTATAAGAATTATATTATAATAAGAATATTTCATAGAATGAGTTATTCTATTTACTGTATACTCATACATTGTTTTCTAAGAAGCATTGTCGGCAAATCCTTAAAGTCGGTCACTTATTTTTCTTCGAGCTATAGAGGTAATTAGTTTCAAATGATCGAGTTGCAAAGGTTGTAAAATCTAACATTGATAAGGTTCGAGATACAGAGGTCCAATTTTTTTTTTTTTTTTTTTTTTTCGAGTTACAGAGGGAAAATATATACCAAATGGCTTGTGGGGATTGACTCATTATTTCGACATATAGAGGGTTGAAATTTCGAGTCATGGAGGTTTTAGAGCTTGAAGGGAAGAGAACAAAAATTTATTTCGAGTTTTGGAAGTTTTCGACTTATCGAGGTGCTACTGTATTATTGTATTATTCATAGCAAAACGTAATTTCAATAAACCAAGTATATGAAGCACTCACTGTGTTTGTTTCCAAAAAATCAAAGGAGGATATCAAAAGGCAGAATGATAACCTGAAAGGGTTCGTATGTTTGATAATGACTGAAGCATCGGCCTTGAAACGTGGGATTCTGGCCGCGCTCAGTTCAACCCCGCATCAACCTTAGCTTTGTTAACCGTGCGGCGTCTGGTTGCCATGGCAGCAACAGGTGCTATCTTACTCTCGGGAGAGGGGACAAAGTTGCATATATCTACCAATAGAGGGCGCCAGATAAACTTAAAAAAATAATGAAACTTATTTACTAATGACCTTTCTGCAATAGAGTAAAAAAAAAACTAGGAATTGATTTTAAAAAAAAAAACATTTATATTACTTGTTTACTTTTAATTTTTTTCATCTGCAACTATTATTGTCTTTTAACAGTTAAATAAAAACAAATTTCAAATATCTATGATTTAAAAAAAATTTGTTTAATTTTTAAATTTTAACTAAATGCTTAACTTTAAATTTATTTTCGGCTTTACCTCATGTACGTGCCTTACTATATTTCCACCATGCATCTTGCGTGAACTTGGTTATTTTGACTTTTAAATTTCATTATATTTAAATTTAATTTGCCTTTTTTTTTTTTCCTTTATCAGTATCGCTTTGAATCTTGTATAAAAATATACAGGGTGATTATAATTAAAGTCCCACTTTCAAAATGCTGTAAAAAAAAAAAAAAAAGAACCAGAAGTTCAGATTTAAAATGAAGATACTTGAAAAAGGGAGAAACGGTATAGCATCAAAAAAAGTTCTATCGATTTTCCCCCGTCCAATTTGGTGTGACCTTGCCGTGGTGGATGGACTTTCCGCTATCAGTGTCACACAGACTTATTTTTTTCCGTCAAAAAACTGATACAATCAAGCACATTGAATACAGTTGGTTTCATATGCAACTTATTCCAAATACGTTGTCATCTCGATTCAAAATATCACTGACAGCCAAATTCACGCTCTTTATGCCACTTACAGCGCCATCTATTTATATACTTTGGAACTTTCTTTGATGCCGTACCTTTTTCCCCTTCTTCAAGTATGATCTTCAGTTCAAATTTGAGCTCATTGTGATGAGTGGTTCTTTTTTACAGCATTTTGAAAAGGAGATTTTAATTATAATCACCCTGTATTTGCCTTTTTTATTAAATACTATGAATAAGTATTTTTATTTAATAAAAATTTTTTGTTATAAATATATGTATTTAATTATGTTTTTGTGTGTAATTACTTTTTATGGTAATCAAAGTAATTATTAAATGAATAAATAATAAATTGTTTATTATTTTTAGACGAATATGAAAATTTAAAAAGAGTTGTTTAATTTTTAATGTTTATTTTTAACCAGTTATTTCTCTTCATTTTATTTTTAAATTATAATAAATTTGAGAAGCAAAAACTTTGTTTGCAGCAATTAAATTCAACTACATCTTTTTTCACATTGATATTAAAAAAAAAAAACACATAATTAGGAAAAAAAGTTCATTAGTTCTTCATTTTAGAGGAATATGAAATTTTCAAAAATCAAATTTATTTTATTTAATTTGATCTTTTTATATTATATTTGATAGATATTATAAGGATAGCTATTATTATCTTTAGATATTATAATTTGATCTTTGGATATTTTTGTGATTTTAATAATTTTTTTTATATAAATATGCCACATCAGATAAAATATTCTTGAATATTTTTATGACTTACAAAAAAAAAATATCTTAAATAATTTTACTTACTCTTAAGTCAAATCATTTCTCTTATTTATAAGCTATAGAGATGTAGTATAGTTATAAAACTAAAGGAATTTGAGGTGTTAAACTATTTATAAAGCATTATATTTTAAATATTATGGATAACTGACATAAAAAAATTAAAGACAGAACTGGAAAGATGATTGAAAATACGTTTTTAATGTGAAAATATGTTTGTTTTTATAAACATTTTGATAAACTTACGAGAACTAAGAATTATTTTTATAAAAAGAAATAAAAACTATTTTATTAAATATCAATTTTAAAGTTCTAGCATAAAAAAAATTAAACCTTGCATTAAAAATATTAAATTAATAGAAATCTATAATAAACATAATATAGAAATCTATAATCTAGATTAGGGGTGTCCAACCCAAATGATCATGTGGGCCACTTTTGAAATGCATCTCAGCTCCACGGGTCGCCTATGAAATTATATATCCTATATTAGATTTAAACAATTTTGGAGTGAAAAATTTAAAAACATAATGAGTTATTATTTCTGTGTTTACTATTATACTTAGATGTAAGCATAAATAATATAATAATAATGATACTAAATACACAATGTAAAAAGATATATATAACATTAAAAATATATAAATATTAATGAATGGGTTAAAAAAAAAATGAAATCATCAAAAAATATTTAATTTACGAGTGCGATATCTGTTTCTCCTCTCTTTCACATAGCTTTTGCAAATCGATCTCAATTTGGGGTATTTGTACATTGTAATGGGTGTTGCATGTTAGCGGCCATTATGTTTGAGCATGTTTTGTGTTGGGTCAATTTCATTTTCTAAAAAAACGATTCGCAGGTGTAAGTTGAACCAAATGCTCTAACAACTTCAACTAAGAGTCTCATTTACTATGCTATCAACATTCAACTGTGAGTATTTATGAATGGTCACTGCATCACTGAGGTCATTTAAAAGTGAAACATAGAACCTTTTATATTATATGTTCCAAGATGCGCGCAACATGAATTCGCAGATATGATTTAATTATTCTGCGAACTCATCCCTGTAAACTCATAAATAAAACAGGTAATATCTGCCCTATATTCGCAAGAATATTATTTTAAAATCAAAGTTAATTTTTCTCATCATTTCGGCAGTTCATTTTTGAATATACTGATTCACAGATAATGTATTTTTTTAATGCATTGGTTTTCACTACTTTGGCTGTTATAAGATAAATATATTTTGCAATATATTTGTAAAGTGTATTTTGTATATATATATATATATATATAAATATATTTTGTATAAATCTCACGGGCCGCAGAAATATTCAAGGCTGGCCACCCTTGATCTAGATAATCTTCAAAAGACCCTTGCACCTGAGAGACAACGATTGAGTCAGCTCACTTACCAATTATAAACATGTCTTTCTCATCCCACTATACATGCCATGTGTCTCGAAGATAATGAGTCGGTTTTTTTCCGCACATCAAAGAGATTTTCCGAATTCTCCGTCGAATTTCGAGATCATACAAAGACTTGAAAATAAAATCCTACGTATGATTACAAATTCGCCCTGGTTTTTCAGAAATGACGATATTAGACATGCTCTTTCCCTCCCAAGTTTTAAACAATTTCTTAAGTGCACAAAAATTTTATAACTCCATTCCAAATATTAATAATTCTGTTTTGAATGATCTAAGCAACTATGAATACCACATTTCTGATTTCAAAAATAGCAAAAGACCTCGCGCTGTTCTGAATATTATTCATTAACGTTTTGATATCCCCCCTTTCCGAATGACCATGCAGTTTCTTCGCTGAGTCACAATTTCCCCTCCAATCGTTTTTGTTTATTTTTTTCCTAAAAAATAAACTTAAAACGATTCCTAAAAATAATAATAATATAAAAAAAGTTATATATCAATAATATATATATATATATATATATAATTAATAATTTATTTTTGTATTAAATTAATAATATATTAACTCTTATCTAAATTATAATATATCTTACTCATTTCCTATCTAATCAATGGACTTAAAGTTTTATGAAGTACTTAGGCCTATCCTTACCTATGCTGCCCCAATCTGGGATCTAGCTGCACAATCTAACAAGAAATCTGTACAAATTATTCAAAACAAACTTCTTCGTATTATCAGTGGTGCACCCTGGTTTGTTCGCAACTCTACAATTCATCAAGATTTAAAAATTGATTCTATTGACAACTATATTACTAAACTTTCTAGAAATTTCTTCAATACCATTGCTACTCACGAATACCCTCTCATCAAGGCACAAACTATATTTACGCAATTGAATGGAAAATACAAGAATCCTTTCTCTACTTCTAAATGGAATCGAAGCCTCAAACCCCCATAATTTCCTGCTCACTTATCGCTTTTTAGATATTTTACTTCAACGCATATTTACTGATCATAAATTTCTTGTTACGTTTCCATCACCGATGATTTACATTTTCTTACTTTCTTCTTTTTTTTTCTCTCAAATCATACGATTACTATTATCTATTTATCATGACTTTTTCTTTCCTACTGCCTTCACATACCATTGAGTAGATGAACGCTTCGCGTTCAGGCACTCGACATCTTTATTCAACAATGATGATGAGTTTTATGAAACTTCTCTCATTTACAAAGCAGGAGATAGTGGTTACTAAGCAACCAAGGTTCTCCGTCAATTTAACAAATCGCCGTCGTCGCTCTGCTTAGAAATGATCTAACACCTGGCGATCAGCTGACTCAGAACAGTCAATTGACAAAGCTGTGTATATAAAAGTATACATATAGAGCATTGAATTATGATTTTAAATCGCATGGTATTTTTTTTTTTTTTTATTTTCTTAACTACTGCTAACTCTTAAGTTTTTTCAATTACTTTTATTCTTATAATCAGGCTTGAATCACTTTATTTTGAAAATTCCTGTTAAATAAGAAAGTTCCTCTTAATAATATATGAAAAGCAAGTCATATTTGAGATATAAACTATGCTTAAATTTAAATTTTAGAGGGAAAATACGACTTTTAAAAATTAGATCTGTTTATTGTATTTTATTTTTACTCCATTAGCAAATTATAAAATTTTACGCATGAAAAATAGACATTAATCTTTTTTAAATGCATGCGCGAGCTATGCATAATCTTAAAAACGTTAGTAATTTTATCTTTGAAACAAAGATCAAAATGTCGCTTAAAAATTGATAACTCGTTCTATCTAATTCACTTCACTTTATCTGCATGGTTCGGTGATTTCAAAACAAAAATGGTGGCTTATTTACGCGCGAATTCTTAAAAAAAGATAACTACAAGATACTGACTGATGCAACAAATGAGATAAAGACTATGAAATCAAATACAGATAAATATGAACACTTTAATTACGAGGATCCACAATTCCTCTATCTATGTCTTGCGAAATGCTTATCGCCCATTTTTGATAAGATATCTTATCTTAAGTATTCATGAAAGTAGGAAAATCGGTTACTATTACTTGAAAACCAGACACAGCTTGCCGGCCTTTCGCTTAAGCCTTAATTTTACGAGACAGTTAACGAAAATGTCTTCTACTATCTCCAATATTCTTAGTGGAAAAGAGGTTTCACTGTAAGTTTTTGCTTGAACTAACTAATAACACTGAATTTATTTTATAAAAATAGTTTTTATCCATTCGTAACTTTAAAATCAAATTAATTTCGGCAAAGAATATGAAAAAATTTACTAGTGCCGCGACGACCTTTTTAAATGTAACCTTAAATTTATTAAAGGTGTATAGTATGTGTATTATGTTAAAAATAATTGAAAACTGAAGTTTCATTTCATAACATTTATGTTTTCAAACAAAATATAAAATTTGTTCAAAACTTTTTTTTTTAATGATTCTGACTGATAAGCTTGTTTTATTTTGATTAAAATTTAATATGAAGCATTAAATGTTTGATTATATAATACTTAAAAAAATTTTACTAATTTTAAAACTATAATGTGACAAAGAAAAAACAAAATTACTTAATATTAATATTTTTAAAAACATATTAGTTTATTTATTGTTGAATTATTTAATTGGTTATAAATCAATTATATGTCTTTTACTTGAATTAGAGTTGCGCTCAACTCACAATTTTTTTTTTTATTTGATTATAATGAAGCAATAAAAACTTCAAAACTCGAATTCAGAAAAATGTCGAGATAAAAAGGCTTACAAATGTAAATGTTTGTATCGAAATATTTTTGTTTCGACCTGTTTTTATGTATATAGTCTTTAGCAAAAAAAAAAAGTTCTACATGTAACTGTGCAAATAAGGTGTATATTTTTCTGTATTTTCTTTGTACTGATAGCTCCTTTACTTTGTACTGTTATTCATCCTGAAATTTTTTTCTGTTATATACAATTTCAATGAAAAAAAGTGAAATGTCATAATTTTTCATTCGCGTGATACCAGTGGCCATGGGAAAAATTGTGTGTTTAATAACAAAAATTATTTAATGTTACTATTGCAAAATAAAAATTATATACATAATTATTTAAATTTTTTAGTATCTTATTTAATTCAAGGTAATTAAAAAACAGAAATATAAAATATCAAAAAGTCAATTAATAAAGACATTGAAACAATTATAATTTATAAATTGGAATTCTATAACGTATAAATATAAGAAGTTTATCAAAGAACTAAATTTCCTTGTGGTATAATTTTTTTTTCAAATACTCTCTCTCTCTCACACATACACAAAATCTTACTTTACATTTGTAAATATTTTTAAACTATACTATAAACTTAAAACTATATTATAAATACTTATTACTGGTTATGAAAATTCAAGTTATTTGTTTATTAAAAAGGATTTTTATCAATTGAAAATAGTATGGGATTTTTCACTTTAGATATCGTGTGTGTGATTTTGATAGTTAAAATATCTCAATATTTCATTGCACATAATCAGTAATTACTTCTTACGATGTTTAGTTTTGATTAGGATTCTTCTGATATAATTAAATATCACTTGGAAATGTTATATTTCATTAAAACTGAAATTTAACGACTTTATTGGGTGATGCTATAAATTAATTTTTTCATTCCAACTATAAATAAATCTTAAAAGTAGCAACAAATGGTGCATATTCTATTTTATTTGTAGAATCTTCATCATTTTTGATAGTGTACGAGCATCCAGTTTTGCTAAAATAAAGATGCATCATTATAGTCGCTAACGTGATTTTTGGCCCTGTAATTCATTTTTTTTTTTAAATAGTAGGAAAATATCAAGCAATTTTTGAGAATAAAATTAATTTTACAGAATTTTCTTAATGGGAATTAAAAGCATTTCATAATTTAATATTATTAGACAAAAATATTTAAAATAAATATTAATATAAAAAATATTTTAAAGACAAAGTTGACCTAAATATTTAAAATTTATTTCTGTACAATTTTAATTCTTATCAAAATATGGGGACTATAGCCATCATTGCTACATAAAGTAATTCCTTTAAAAGAAATATATTTATTCTTATTTATTATGTAAAATTTAGATAGCTTAATTCTTTGAAAATGTAGCATATTAGAACACATAATCTGGCATTGCATAGTTTCAGATAATAAAACTTATTAACTCTTTTTATTTTGATTCATGCCTGATCAAAGCTGCATTTTTACTTTTTTTTTCAGCTCTAGTATCTGATTGAATAATTTTCTTTTTTCTTAAGTGACATTGCATATTTTATATTAAACCAGTATGAAAAACATTCTCTGTTATGAACACTTTCTTTCTCTCCCCCATACTATATCTTTCTTTACCCTCCCATACTATATCATACTATCTTTCCCTTATATCCATTCCTAAATACACCCCTATAGTTATCAAATTTTCAAACCTAAAACTGCTTATCTATACAGGGTTAAAGAGAAAACCTTTTAATTTATCATATTTCCTTTCTTATCCACTATCAGCTACAAACATCTTATCTCCCATTTGACATCAACAAAAAGGCTCCAAATTTGTTTGTACTCTAAACCAACTTGGCTGGGATATTTTTATTTTGAGAACTATATACATAGATATATATTACAAATAATTTGTAGAAATAGTAAACCTTATGGATTATTTAATACAAAAATAGGTATGTAGGTAATTTTGATATCATGCAAATTATTATTATTATTATTATTTTTTTTTTTTTTTTTTTTTTTTTTTGTACTTAATTTATTGCTATCTAATTTCAATGTTTTGTATATTTAGTTGTATAGATAATGTATTGTAAAAATTTGTTAACAGTTTTTTTTTAATAATATTATATAATTTTCCTTCTAATTTCATGTTCTAAAAATTATTAATGTATGTTTTTAATTATATTTTATACTTTAAAATATTTTCAAAGTTTATAAAAGCTTTAAACCTTGAAATAAGTTGCTAATTTTAAAATTATATATAAAAATTGTTGTGAAACCCATTATAGGAGAACCCATTATATATTTTTAAGCCATTAATCACCTGTACTATCTCTTTTGATTTATAAAACCAATTACACCTATTATTGACCCGGTATATACATATTTATTATTTGGCAGCATAATTATTATATATGTGTGTGTATATTTTAGAGACATACAAAAGTCATTGCAAGAGGAAGTGAAACTTTTAAAAGAACAGCATCCACTCTTTGAACCAGTCTTGGCCATTGTTCAAGTAATTTATGTTTCAATATATTTTAATTATAATTAAACAAATTTAATTTGTTTAAGGGTTTTTTTTTTTTTTGGAATTGCTTAATAATATTTTACAGAATTCAAGCAGTAAGAATAAGAATGTATTTAGGAACTAAAAGTTTTTAAATATTAGACTAACTGCTTATTCTTAATTGCAAAGATACATACCGACTATTAAGGAAAATAAAAAATTTTTGAATTAATTGCAGGCCAAACTAATGTCTCCATGGAAATTTACGAAGAAAAAAATGTCTATTATTTCTTCAATTTTTCACAGTTGAAAATATTTGCAGTTTTTATGAAAATATAAAATATTTTATGAAATTTTTTTTAATAATTAAGAAAGTAATATTGAATTTTATTCAACAATGCACACAAATTTCAATAGGAAGGTGCAGGCATCGCCTTTCTACTTCCAAATGGAAGTAAATACCATCATAAAGTGAACACAGGCCTGATAGCTTCAAACTTCACCAGCGAGCTCATAGCAATTAAAATAGGCTGTTGCTTTATATCTAAATGACTCAAATATGTCAGGCCTCACTGACGGGTTAGTGATTTTTTCTGACTGCAAGTGGTTGCTCTGAAGCAATTAAAAATGGAGATACTAACATCACTTCTGCAATAAATATTCTGCTAGAGACTCTACACTGTAGAGGCAAATCATGTCATCTTCAAGGGATTCCTGCACATGTCAACATTGAGGGCAACAAATGCGCTGACTCTTTAGCCAAAGAAGCCAGGGACAATGATCCACCCAGGACTACCATCAAACTTGCAGATGCTAACGCAGTTGCCAATAGCCGACTCATTCCTCATAACTTTAAGAAGCCACTCATCACGGACTTCAACTGCCCTAGGAAGCTGACATCAGTTATTAGCAGACTCAGAACTAATCATTACAGAGGGATGAAGATTCTCCCAGACAAGACCAGGAATACATCTCCTGCAGAAATTGCAGCAACGCTTTCCTAACACCTAAGCACATTCCTGAGTGCCCAGCACTCACTCCCCATGTTTTGCAATTGGGGTAGGTGCCAATCGAGGCCAACTTAAGAGAAGTCCTGTATAGTGAAGCTGCACCATTGTGAGCGCCACTATCGGGAAAAGACTTTTGACTTGATCTGACATTGATTATTATATTTTAAATCCATGGACACAATAACAACAACAATACAAATAAATATATTTCCACTAATAAATTTTTTCTTTCTTATCATAAATAGTTGTCATTATGTGGGATCTTTATGTCAAACGGATCAAGTTTTACAAAGAAATTTAATATTTATATGCATAAGTTTTTATTATAAATTTTAATTTTTTTTTTTTTTTTTCAATTAGATAACTTCGGCACAGTCATTGAAAACATTAAGTTTAAATTAATTATCTCTAATTTTACCTTATTTTATTAAAAAAACTGTCTGAATTAAAAAAAAATTTCAATTGATAATATCATAACTTGTAGATACATTTGCAAATCAGTATCTCCATTGATGTGATTTTTATGATAATATTAGTAATCACTTTGCTTAAAAAGTTGTGGTGTATATTTGCCACTAGGAAGTGCAATGTAGACCTCCTAGTAGTGCACCCAGGGCAGCAGCGTTCTATATGACTAAGTGATCTACAGTTTTTGTCATGAGCTCTGGCTGCTATACTAACCCTCATTTGGTAGGCTTGCATATTTTGCAATGGAATGCTGGTGGCTTGCCCCATTAAAAAAAAAAAAAACTGATCTAATGAATATCTATATCACACTGGGATTTTTGACAAACCAAACTGCATTATTTGTGATTTAGCAAAACTAATGAATCAAGCTCATTTCCATCATTGCTTGACACTTCATGCAGTATCTGACACGAGCGAAATACTGGCAAGCTAGAGGCAATGACTTCGGTCAACTTTGTTGAACTCTTTTGTGTGCATTTTCTTCTTTACTTTGTATTTTTCCCATATTTATATTGCCTTGCTATTGAAATAATATATATATATATATATATATTTGCCACATACATTTTCCCTGTTTTCTCCTCTACTGAAAGTATTAAAAAATAATAGATAAATAAAACCTGCTATTGTGATTGTTTTACTTATTCTTGTAACATTTTGTTTATTATTTTCAGGTTGGTGCCAGGGAAGATTCCAATGTTTATATACGAATGAAAAAGAAAGTTGCTGCTGAAGTTGGAGTTACTACTAAACACGTTCAGTTACCAAGAACACTTAGTGAAAGCGAGGTTATTTATTTATATTTGTTCTTTTCATTTAACAAAAATCATAATTGGGGAAAAAAAAATTAAGTAAGATTAAAGTTAACTTGTGAAAAATTTATTCATATTATAGCAATTTTTAATCAAATATTTTTCCAAAGAAAATATTTTATATTAGAAAAAAATATTAAAAAGTTAAAGAAAGAAAAGTCTTTAGAAAATATTTTTCTAAAGAAAAATATTTTAAAAATTGTCAAAAATACTAGTGGTTTTCTTTATAAAGCAATTTAATTAACACAAACATGTAATTATATCTGTATAAAACTTCTTCAGTTGATATTTATAAATTAGAATTTCTTTTGTTATTTGATGGAATAGGATTAAAGTTTTCAAGTTTTTGAATAAATATATGTTTATTAAAAGAATTTTTTTTTCTTTAGATTTTATCTGAAGTTCAGAAATTGAATGAAGATTCTAAAATCCATGGAATAATCGTGCAGGTGTGTGTTAATGTGTATCTGTCAAATTTAACTTTTTATTTGTAGTATTGTGTTATTATACATTAATAGATTTTTTTACTTTAAAAATCTATGGTTGACTTTTTCTTTTTCTGCTTCAATTTCTAACCAGCCTTGTGTGTGTGTATATATATATATATATATATATATATATATATATATATATATATATATATATAAATTTAGCTAAACACTATAACTATATTTAAAAAATTATGTTTTCATGTTTGCTGCTAAGCATTTAAAACCAAGAATAGATATGAAGCAAATTTCTTTATATATTTTATAATTTTTCTTCTTTATTTCTTAGAATAAGATCAAAAATAGAGATTTTTAGTTTTATGTAACAAATTTATCTGTATTAGAAATGCATGCATGTTTATAAACAGTGTATTTAAGTTATTTTCAAAGAAAAATGTAGATTAACATTCTTTAGCAATCTGACACTTTTCCCTGATTGTATTGAACTGTGTATGAGTGAGAATGGATTCAAAAGATTTTGGACCTTCAAATTTTATTTGCAAATAAAAATTTATTATATATTGTTTTTTTCTAATATTTATTTGCATTTTAGAAGTTTTTATTGTTATTCAAACAAAAAAAAAGTTTTCATTTGTGCTTGAGTTTTTAAAAAAATTTATTTATTTTATTTTTTTCCAGTTACCACTTGATACTGATTTAAAGGTTGATGCAAAACGTATTACAAATGCTGTTTCACCCAGCAAGGATGTTGACGGGTAATTAGAGAAAAAAATTCTATTTTTTTTTATTCACTAAGTATAAACATAGATACCATCTAATTAAAAAAAAATATGTAATTAAAGAACTGAAAAATGTAAAACTTTAAAAATATCTTGATTTTCTTTAGAGCATTTGAAAATATGTTCATTTATATGCTGTAATCAGTATGATTTAATATTCAGTTTATTTTTATTCTATTTTTTAGGAATGTTGTTTTCAATACCTTAATGAATTTTAATGTCCAAAAAAAAATTATGTTGATATACACTTATTTACTTTTAAAGATAAATACAAAATGGATGTTTGTTTTTATATGTACTCAGAGTACTGCATTATTTTAAATAATTTACTTATTAAAATTGTGTATTTTTAATTTTTTTCTACCTTTTAATGCAGTTTCTAAAAGCTTTCTTATGTTGTAGATGAAATTCTTATTGATATTCATTACCTTTTGCATAAAAGCACACTAAAAAGTGAAACATTGCAAAGATTTCAGAACTTGTGTAACAAAGAAATGTGGAAAAATCTAGAAAATTTTTGAGATATATGGCTGTTAGTCTGCTGTGTGATATAACTATTATTAGTAATTTACAATAATGTTGTTCGTAGTGTTCTGTAATATATTGCTACATTGTAAAACACAAAATTTTACTGAGAATATGAATGCATGACTGCAGACCTGTATATTTACTTTTAGATAGTATGTTATTTATTAACATACATATGACAACAAACAGAAAAAATAAAAATTTCGAGATTACCTCTGGGGTATAGAATTGTTCTTAGCTTCAGATTAAACAAATTCTATTGTTATGAAAGGAATTAACACTGAGTAGCATAAATTAATTAATGTAAGTATATATATTTATATATGTGTGTGATTTTTCACTTAAGGGTTAAATTATATTTTTATAAATATTTATCAGGCATGTTTTTCATCAATATTGTATAATTCAGTTTTGTTTATTTGTGCAACTTTTTTTTGGTACTGATCCTAATTAACATTAATGTTATAAATATATTCAGTGGATTTTATTTCAGCTGAACTTATTGTACTTAATTGAGTGCTATATAATTTTTTTATCGTAAACTAATTTTTAGCATTTGTGATGAAAATGCTGGAAGGCTTTCTCATGGAGAACTAGAGGGTTATTTCATAGCTTGTACTCCTCTGGGTTGTCTAGAGCTTATCAAGAGAACAGGTTTGTTCTTTTTATGAATTATAAAAATTCCTGATGTGTAATTGTGTTGTAATAAAGATATTCACTTCAGTATAACAGTATTAAAAGTAACAGATAAAATTATTATTGTCAAGAACAATTATTATAACTTCATTTAGTTACAATTGTGTATAATTTGTGGCTAAAAGTATTATATTTCAATGAAATTTAAAAAAAAAATTGTTTATATTATTGATATGGATTTGATATTTTTTATTTTAATGATAAAAATATAACAAGGCATTTTACCCTATTATTATTGAATAAATATTTTTCATAAGCAAGTTTTTTATTTGTAATAGTTAGTATACTGTTCTTTTTCAATTCCTCAAATTGTCTTACAATTAATTGTCTTTTAAAAAGGATTCATGGTTCTTTATTAGTTTTAGAGTTTTATATGCTCAGAACTGTAAATAATTGTTGTTCATTTAACACATCATGTCAAAAATAGAGGTATAGATTTGGATTGTTATAGCTATTTAATAGTGTTTTTTTTTTTTTCAATTCATTCTATTAGCTCACACTCTCCCTATATATATCTTGTTCAAATTTTTAATCGTTCATAAAATACTTTTTTATTCATCCACTCAAATTCAAATACATTTTTTTTTGAACTTGTAGTGGATGTTAATGCATTACAGTCAGTGCAGTTAATGTTAATACAGTTTTTTCAAATATTTATTCAGTAATTAAATTTAATTAATTATTTTTAGTTATTTTTAGATTTAAGTTGCATGTATCTAATAACAAATGGCACCCAATGTAAGAGGAAAGTTACAACTTTATTTGTAAAGAATTTTTCTGCAATATAGTGAAAAAAAAAAAGGAGAAATTGACTTTTTAAATTTTTTTTTATATTGTAATTTTGAGTATAAACCATATAAGCTCACTATAGAAAATGAAAATTTATCAGTTGCTTACAATTTTATGCGCCTGAAATTGTGCATTTGCTGTGATTATTTAAATAGTTATAGGGGAAAAAAATATTAATAAAATAGATCCCAAAAGGAAAAAGGTCTCAAGAATATCTGAATATATAAGGAAAATTTTTTTTTAATCAATAAAATTTTTCTGTATTAACAAATGTCCTGTTAACTTTTGTAATACTTAAAACAATGTGCAGTTTTAATAAATAAATTGTGTTTTATAACATTTTAAAAGTGTTACAAACTATATAATGTTCAGTATTGCTAAAGTGAAAAATTTTTTTTTTTTTTTTTTTAATTTAATAAATTTATCTACATATATTGTATATCTTTTTTTAAAAAATATTTTATTTACATTACTGAATTTAAAAAGAAAATAAAAGTAATTTAAAAAATAAAAAATAAATTAGGTAATTTTAAAAATTATATAGGAAATAGGATTTCCCTTTCAAAAAAAAAAATGTACCTTCTAATTTTTAGTGAAATTTATTTGTGATTGTTAACACACATTTACAATTTCTAAACATGAAATTCAAAATATTAACAATACAGTTACCACCCTTTAATCCAGCATATTCGAAACCAGGACTATGCTGGATTATTGACTATCAATATAGTATTGAGTAGGATATCAGAATATCAAACATACATTAAACATGAACATATTTAATGTTTTAAATATATATTTACACACGTGAATTTTTAATGAAAATGTGAGTAGCATTCTGTAGGCATCTGGTGGTCAATATTAATAAATGCCTGAATCTATACAAAAGCTAAGGCTTGATCAGAGCGCCATTATAGAATGTAGCTGACTGTCAAATGCTAAGTTAAAGAGAGATTACTGCATTGACAAAATCCTTTAGCAAGTTTCCTTTTTTTTTTCTCCTAAAATCCTTTAGCAAATTTAGCTTTTTCAACTTCAGAATAACCAAAAGCAGTGCATAAAAAAATTGGCTTAGCAAGATTTTTGTAATAATTGCTATATAAGATTAGAAAGGGAAGGTGTAAATTTATATTACAAGTTGTTATATCGATTTTTAATTTCATTGTAAAGAAGCTTATTTATGGTGCATTTTTAAGAATGTGTGTGTATTAAAATAATATTATATGAATTTATAGGTGTGCCTATGAAGGGTAAGAAAGCTGTTGTAATTGGCAGAAGTAAAATTGTAGGCTTACCAATGGCTTTACTATTGCTTTGGCATCATGCCACTGTTACTATATGCCATTCAAGAACAGAAGATTTGAGATCTGTGGTATGTTAATATTATTTGCATGGCTTCATGTTAAAAATTTCATATATTTATAGCTTTGACAAACTATTTTATAATTATTAGTGCTAAAAGTATTATATAAAGAGGTCATCATAAAATTAATATTAAAATTAATAGTTCTGTTATAAATATTTTATAGTTTATTAAATTTGTTTTAATAAAATGTTAATCAAAAATGTTTCTTAATAAAAAAAAAATTTAATTAAAAAGGTGTATAAATATAGCAAGAACATTTTAAGGAATTAGTGTGTTATGTATTTCACAGATTTGTTATAGCAAAATTTAATAATTTAAAAAATAAAACTGAGGTTATTTCTTACTTTCAATAAGAATAAAAGTTGAAAATGTTCAATGCATTAAATATGAGAATTCTGAAATGAAAATTTCAATAAAAAAATACAAGAATAATTTGCAACATTCATGTAAATTTTTTTGCAGGTCAGAGAAGCTGATATAATTGTTGCAGCTGTCGGGCAAGCACAAATGGTGAAAAAAGATTGGGTGAAACCTGGTGCTGTGGTTATTGATTGTGGAATAAACAGTATTAAAGGTACAATTAATCTTTAAGACATTATTTAATTGTGATGTATAAGAATCTGTATTTATATTAAATTTTTGTAAAAAAAATTGTATGCATCTTAATTTTGTCTTGGTTTCCATTGTTATATTATCTAGTAATATGAAATAGGGAGGAAAAAAAAAATTGATTTTAAAAATTGCATCCTAATGTTTTCCAAATTAAGAGAAATGAATTTAAGTAAATTACATATTTTAATTTGAAAAATACAGTGAAAAAAAATTATACTTTCTAATTATCAAATTAACAAACATTTTGCAAAACCCCTTTTCTTCTTCCATCCAACATCATGTAAATGTCTATTATTTATATGTAGTATTGTATTACTTAGTATCTGTACATCTGGAGTCATCTCAACAATTCTCTGAGCAGCACTGCATAATTTTAGGTTTAGATGAATTATTTATGCTATTGTTTATATTAGTATGAGCAACGTAATTCACATTCCAAAAATTCTATACATACTATGAAAAAGAACAAATAAGATTCAGTACTATAATTCCTTTAAAATTTGAAACAAATTAAAAACAAAGGGTACCAAATATTTTTTTTCACCCTCCCTTCCTTTTTTTCACAGATGAAACAAAAAAATCTGGCTCTAGATTAGTAGGTGATGTGGATTATAATGAGGTAAAAGAAGTGGCCTCTTGGATTACACCAGTACCAGGAGGTGTGGGACCCATGACAGTCATCATGTTAGTCAAAAATACAGTCTCTGCAGCAAAATTTGCCCTATAAAAGGTAATTAAGGAACTTACATTTTCTTTAAGGAGATTCTTTTTAAATGTTTTAAAATTTCTACTTTAATTAAATCTTTTCTTAACATTTTAAGACTAAAATTGTTTTTTAACTTTTATGTTAAATGTATGTTCTAAATTTTGTAAAAATAGGTGCATTAATTTTTTTTTTAAGCAGTCTTAATAGTTATATTATTACTAATTAAAAATGGAAGAAAAAAAATAAAGTTTACTAAGAGAATAATCAAGCTGAAACATTTTTATATTTCAGCAAATAAAAGATGTTTATATTTATCTGAATATAAAATTTATGGTATTATTTTTCACTTTATGTATAATAGAATTCTAGTCGGGAAAGGGATATCAACTATTTCCTTGAAACATAATGTATGAGAGGAACTACCACATTCAAATTACAACAAATATGCCTGCTGTACTTGTTGTCTTTAAGGAAAAAAAAAAAAAAATGATCATAACTTTCTCTTTTCCTTATATAGCCATTTGAAGATAATCCAATCGAGAAAAGTTTTAAGAATGTAAAGGGTGCATTTAGAAATCATTCTAGGTTGAAATATGTATATAATAGAAACAAACCTAACTAGCCTCTCATTACAGAATGTTTCTGTATAATCTTCTAACTTTGTGGTGGTTGTACTAATCAAATTGATATATAATGTTAAGAAGGCATTGCAGAAATAATTAAAACAGCTTTAAATAGTTTTCAATTACTACATTAGTTCCTAATTATTAAATTACATGTTTTCCGTTGTCTTCTGATATGTGCTGTATTGTGAATTATAAAGAATAGATTGTGGCAAAATAACATTTTCAAAAAAAAAATTTTTTAATCATAAATTTCTTTATGTAATAAATGTAAATAAAATTGTGGAAAAATTAATTAATAGTAATAAGTTTAACAGTCTCTATTTAATTCAAGGTTATAAAAACAATTTCTATAACTATTTAAAAATTGATATAATTTCAAATTGAAATAAACTACATGAAAATGATTAAATTTTCTTGTTTTATAAAAAGTTTGTTATATTTGTATATATATAAAAAAAGATGGCATGATTATAAATCATTTTGTTATAGAAATTTTTTTTCAATGTATGGTAAAAAGTCTATATGAAATAAGATTTTTTTTTGTTATCTTTACAGAAAAGTGAATTATAATATTCATTTCTTAACTTTGTTAACTGACAATTTTTAAAATATTTATGGGATTTTATATGTATTTATAATTTAAGCTATATTTTATTGAATCAATCAAAATGCAATTATTTTTTTGAAATATATTATTAATTTTTCTTTCTTTTTTACAGTCTTAGCAGCAGTAGTTCATTTATTACTTTTCCTGTGTTTCAAAAAGTACGGAAGCACCACTGGAAATAAATCAGTGTCTATTCTTTGAACTGTTAATTTCATAATAAACTATTTAAAAAAAAAGTATTTTATTTCTGTTTCTTAGATTGCCTTTTTTATTTTTTATTAAATTAGAAATGTGTTAAGTTTCAATTATAATTTAATCATCATCATTTCATATTTTTACTATTCTTTTAATGACAAAATTACTGAAAATTCATTTCCAACTGAAACAAAATTGTCAAATTGAGTGATTAGTTAGTGTTTTACAAATAGTCATTTGTTAGTTTAACGTAGCAGAAAATTTCTCTTTATTTCTAAATGGAAAGAAATGATCACACTGAAATCCTTTGATGTGTTTAAAAATTTTATTAACAAATTGCACAGCCTGTTGCATACATTATGGAATTCCATATGGTGAACTACACCATGAATTTCTTTATGTATTAAAAGTAAATGAGTGTTTAAAATTGAAATATAAAGGGTTAGGAATAGAAACATTCCTATTTAGAAGATAATGAAATGTGTTAGCCATTCGTCTTAATGGTTATTATATTTCAGCCATGAATTAAAAGACCATTTGTCTTTTAATTCATATCTGAAATATAGTGATGAAATGTATGGAAATTGTACAATCTGAATTGCCAAAGAAATATTATTATGGAATTACTTTATTGAAGTGAAAGGACATTTAAAATTCAATTATCATAAAAGGTAAATGATGATACCCACCTGGAAGCAACATGCAAGAATATTGTCATTGATTCAAACAAGATTGGTTTCTGTGGGATTTAAAACAAGTTTCAGTACAAGAATGGACTAAGTAATGCATAAAAACAGTTCTCTCTAGTCTACTCAAAACGTATGTTCGCTTTGCTTTTGGAGTAATTGAATCTTGGATCTAGAGGCCCATCCAGATGAGAGCATATAAATGACGAGTGGCTTTCGCTCCGAATGTCTCTGTCTGACCTTGAAAATCAACCCGTATTATCTCTGGATGTGAATGATAGCTAGTCATAAATGGGGCCCCTTTTTTGTGCAGACAAAACGGGATTCTTGCAGGAGAGAGGTCGAAACATATAATTTTCTGGTAAGGTTCTCTCAAACTTTTTTATGGGTTTGTGAATTGGATTCACTTTCATCTGAACAGGGCTTAGGGTTTATGATTTATTAAATGATGGTCAATCATTTGTTCTTGGTGAGATATAATTGGACTTCTTTTTTATTTCAAACTTTAACATGGTGGAACAGACGCACACTCACCATTATCCCTCAAGTCTTAATATGGAAACTGTGGATGAATGCAAGTTAATATTTTTTTCCCTCCTGATGGTTGGATGAAAAGTGAGAAGCTCAATCTAAAACATTCTGTAGGAACAGTGTAACATAAAGGTGTCTTTATCATTTAGATCTATGAGATATAATGCTGAATAATATTTTTGTCCCCTTTAAAGGAAAACATATTATAATTTTACTTGTTCTGAAAAAATATATCAAATAGAAAAAAATATTTTTTAAATATACATAGGGATGGCTGAGTAAAAATAATAAAGGTGCCCAACTTTTTACAATATAACGACAAATAAATTGGGGGAGAATCGTAAATAAAAAGCCCTTTATTCATTGCAATAATACAGAATACATTACAATGTGATGAATGCATAATAGTCATTGTAACATTTTATATTGTAAATATGCTTAAATGCCTAATAATTATTTAAATGAATATTTTAATTAAAATACATATAAGCATAAATATTTTTTATCAATGTACCATCTTCTAATGTTATATTGGAAGTATCTGAACTACAAATTTCCTTTATATTTCACTTTGTATTAGTTTTAAAAACTTAAATATATATTAAGTCTTCTATTTACTTAAAGACAATTATATATTTTAAGGCATGGTATATCTTTAGATAAAAATTCAACACAAGATTTAATATCTTAAAAACACTATGAAAACTGTTATTCTCTATAGTATTTGTTTCAGATCATTTTTCAATAAATTGAAACACAAATTTTTCTGTTATGCCTGGATTTTATTCTTCCAAATTTCTTATATATTTCTTTAATATTTTTTTTGTCTTTTCTATAGACAATTTTCTTTTTTATAGCTAAATGAAGAAATTTTTCTTCAAATAAAGATTTATAGTAGAGGATACAGTCATTAAAAATAACTTCTTTTAATGAAATGTGTTCACATTCATAGATATTTTTTCTCATTTTTTGGCTAATTTATCTAAAGTTTATTGTATTTCCATTATTAATAAAAATATATATAAATATCACAATTATATTGTTCTAGTTATTTAGAATGGCATCTTTACATTGCTTTTGTTTGATAAATTTAGTCTAGAAGATTCATTTGTTCTGCACAATTAAAAGTGTTATGACAATGCATGTATTCTAAGAATTTTTTTATAAAAAAATTGCTCAAAACGAAAATCAAGATTATTATGCTACAATATTTTTGTTTATTTCATCATTGTGAACGTTTTTCCAACATCTATTGTTAAATTAGCAATATTTTATGCATAACCTGCAGAAAATATTCATTTTCTGTAAGCTATGCAATTTCTCTACACATATTTATCGTAAAAATAATTTTTTTAATGCAAATAAATACTTATAAAATTTAGCTTTTTTTTTATCTAGTTAGTATTTTAAGTGATCATAAACATATTAGAATATTGCACAAAATATTTTAAATGACAATGATTCGTTAATTTTTGGATATATAACTAAATAAATGTTTGAGTTTTTATAGAAAGTTGTTTATATTTTCTAACAGAAAATTAAAAATATCTATATATAATTTGAATGTTCTACATTTGCTTTAATATGAGGGAAAAAATAAGAATTGTGGCAAAATGCTTATTTTTTACATTTTCCATTAGCTGAATAAACATCGCTTTGAAGCATCTCTGAGGTAAAAAATAAATCAAGCATAATTCTCTGAATAGTTTTATTGATATGCAAAGGAAAATGAAGTGAAGGAAATTAAATATGAAGATAATAAATGAATTTTTTTTTCTTACTATGTTGAAGAATATGAAAGAAAATAATCTATTTTTGAAATAAATAACTTTCCGCAGAATATATAAAAGGATTTATTATGCCTAATGGATGGGTGATGAACAATTAAATTAAAAAATAAAATAATTTAAGTCTGAAATAAATCTTAAATTATTAAAATAAAAAGTAAATAAAAGTCATTGCATGAATTAAAAAGTAATGCATTTACAATATAAATTACTACTATAATATTTCGCAGAATTTTATCAACTCGCTGGTTAAATATATTTCAAAACATCTGGCAGCTCTAGTTTATTGTGAGTGTATGTGCCATAAGTAAAAAACAAGTCATATAAAAAAAAGTTTTTTTTTTTTTTTTAAATCAATTCCTACTTTTTTTGCATTATATTGCAAAAAATCCTTTATAAACAATTTTCATTCATTTTTTTAAGTTTATCTGGCGCCATCTATTGGTAGACATATGTAACTGAAATTTTAAAAAACTAAAATTAATTAATTAAATTTAAATAATGAATTAATATTTGAAAAAAACTGTATTAACATCAAGTGTCATCCACTACAAGTTAAAAAATATATTTGAACTTAAGTGGATGAATAAAAAAAGTATTTTATGAACGATTGAAAATTTGAACAAGATGTATATAGGGAGAGTGTGAGCTAATAGAAGGAATTGAAAAAAGCCACTTGCTCGCAACGTATTTTCTCAAGGTCTCCTGTGTGGAGGTATGCGTCTTATAATCGTGTCTCACAACACTGGACCGACCCCTGACGAATCGTCATGTTAAACGCAAATGCATCACATCAGACGGATCAGTTCGGCATCGATCGAATACAGAGTTTTACAGATTCATTTTCAAATGCCAAATAGTAGGACATTTTTCGAGGTAGCTTAGAACTTACAAACGAAGACTACCCTCTCTAAAAGGAGGTTGGTTGGTCACTTTATGATATATATATATATATATAAATGTGTTTGTCTCTGATCTCCTCCTAAGCGGCGTGTCCGATTTTGATGAAATTTTTTGTGTGTGTTTGACAAAAGATGGAGAATGTTTTTATACTATTTATTGTAAGTCGCCACCACGTGGTGCTGCAATATATCAACTTCTATACCGTTCAACTAATCGCTATAAAAATGGGTAACAATATGTATTCGAGTATGAAAAATGTGTTCACTCTATTCATTACACTTATCCTCTATCTATTACTACAGCATTTCATGTTTCATACCGTTCAAACGATACCCATGAAAATATATGTATGTACATATATTGAAACATGGAGAATATATTCGCAATATGTAATTTTCTACAACGCTTTTTTTTTTTTTTTGGCAGGACCACGTTTGCCGGGTTCTGTTAGTACACACACACACACACATATATATATATAACAACTGATTTCATAAATTCTTGATAAGTACCAGTTAGGCTGATATGTTTCGTGTAAATTAATATTGAATGGAAACCAGTCTTTACTATTTAAAAAAGGAAAAACATAGTTAAAAAGGTGTACTTGACAACAACAGATTAGAATGTAACGTAAATACTTGGGTATCTGACAATAAATTGCCAAGGGCAACGGGCATACCGATTATGGAGCTCCAATGTGGTATTAAGTACCACTAAACTTCCACATCTTGAATTGATAATAAAACTTGCATAAAATGCAATTGCTTAGATTTAAAAAAAAAAAAAAAAAAAGAAAAATTAATTAGAAAACATCTCCTACTATGAGACAATTAAAGTAAGGAGATTGGGAAAAAAGCAAAAGCTGTCGGTACAATCAGGTCTCCGTTACAGGATGCCCAAAAAAGATAAAATTAAAATGAAAGAAAAATTTGATAGACAGATATAAGCGCACATCGTAGCATTCAAGTTAAAAGTTAAAGCCAAAGAAAGCAGCTCAGATACGCATGAATTGATTTGAGGAAGTTCGGGGATCGATCCGAAGATCGTCCGGCTGTAAGGATAAAATTGGAAGGTGGTAGATTCCTCGCACCTTTTTGAATGCTGGAAACGATTCCCATGCAGTATCGTAAATGGCACGAGGCCTTTTCCTTGAGCTCGCTACACTTGGATGGTAGACAGGTGTTTGTCTAATCGTTTCATTGCGGATCTGAGGGCATTTAAAATGAAAAGATTTCGAAATTTTGAAGATGTAATCCATAATAGGATCGATATCAAGATCTCTGTGAATTTGTTTTCTACGAACAAACCACGGCGCATTAACAATTCTGGTTATCTCTTTGTTTTGAGAGACTTGCAATTTCTTTACATTTCTGGTTGAAGTGGAAGCCCAAATGGGACATCAATATAAAAGAGTCGGTTGAGGGCCTGAATGGCCAAGTGTAGCTAGCGCTCGGTGCTAGACACTCGGCCACACACAAGTTTCGGGTTCGAGTCCCGGAGGTGCCATGGATGTTTATAGGGGTTCGAATTCCACTTTACACCGTAGGTCCCGGTCTCATTTCACTGTAAAGAGCGCCACGGAGCCATGTCAGACTTCTACCTACGGGTGATCCATCACAACAGAAGCTGCCCCGTTTCCCTCCATCCATGAGTAGATTACTCACGGGTTGTCCATCCCGCACTGCAGGACACTGAGGATTGATTGAGAATCGGTCGAAGGATCGACTTTTAAAGAAAAAGCTTGTGCCTGATCGCTAGCCGGCTCTTTCGAGCAAGTAGGCTTTTGAGCTTTTTGCTCACAGCAGTTGCTTTCGCAACTACTTTAGAGGTGTGGGAGTTGAAATTTAATTTTGAGTCGAGGACCAACCCCAGGTACTTATATTCAGTAACCCAGGGGACGAGCTGGCCAAAAAAGGATGACGTTAAAATGGAACCGACATTACGCTTCCGGGTAAGTAGGAGGCATGCACTTTTGATAAGATTTACTTTTGATCTTCCAGGTGTTTAACCAACTTTCAAGTGATGGAATATAACTATTAAGGGGAGCAACGACGGAATTTGATGTTCTGTGTTGTGGAATTATCGCTGTGATATTAGCAAACATGGCCAAGTGACACTCAACTGGTTTTGGAATATCGTTCACAGAGATTAAAAATAATCTTGGTCCGAGCAGAGATCCCTGAGAAACTCCGCTCCTGATTGGGTGAATGCTAGAAACAGTCTCGTCCACTCGTACTCGTAAATTACATGAAGTGAGATGCGAGTGAATAATTTTAATGAAATGGGCTGAAAATTCAAGTCGCGTGAGCTTGAATATTAAGCCATTTTGCCAAATTTTATCAAAGGCTTTGGCAGAAATAATATTCTCGTAGAATTTTGATTGATAAATACGTCATGGATCAATTCATTATCACGTAGGATCTGATGTGAAGTGCTGAGCTGCTTCATGAATCCGAACTGTTCGGGAGTTATATCTTTCTACGCAGTATTGATCCAGGCGTTTAAGAATCGAGTATTCGAATATTTTACTCACACTGCTAAATAGTGAGATTGGACGGTAATTTGGAGCATAAGCTAAGTTACTATTGGGTTTTGGAAGAGGAATTACTAGGGCGGTTTTCCAACTGTGTGGGAAAATAGCTTTTTTGATTAAGAAATTAATGAGGTAAGTTATTAACAAACTATAACAATTTGAAGAGATTTTAACATGCAGTTGCTAATGTGATCTTCCCCGGGAGCTTTGTTCGATTTTATTTTCCTGATACACTCAGACTTCCGCTGGGCTAATATTGCTAACAGAGTTTATATGTGATAGTTGTAGGAAGTTAAATTGCAAATTATCATATTTTAAACTGTTTTAAGTATTCTTTTTTTTATTTCTTAAAAAATATATATATATAAATTTCTCAAAATAAAAGAATTATACATTGCTTAAAATAAAATATGATAGAAGCAAGATGCATTTACTATTTTTATAAATAATTTTTTTTTTTATAAAATCATTTAGAGACGGGTCGAATCCATATAAAGGATACGAATGGTACATTATATTAATACGTGCGATACAAAATATTCATTTTAACATGATTCGCATTCAAAAGTTTAAAAGTTTTCGGGTCAGTTGCATTGTAACAACCGTGAGTATAAGAAGATAGAGATCGCTTGTGACGTCATCAGATGAATGGTAGTTTTAGAACTTTCACTCGAAAATAATAATAATGTTTGCTATGGAAATTATCAATCTACAAATTTCTATTACGTTCTTTTAATGAAAATTAATTATTTATTTAAGAATAGTTTGCATTTCTTTTATAAAAAAAATTATTAATTTTCTCGAGATTTTTGAAAATATTTATAAAAACAAACTCAATAATTTTTCCAATTATGTGTCTAATTTTTCAATTCCTTCTATTAGCTCACACTCTCCCTATATATATCTTGTTCAAATTTTCAATCGTTCATAAAATACTTTTTATTCATCCACTCGGGTTCAAATACATTTTTTTAAACTTGTAGTGGATAACACTGCATGTTAATACAGTTTTTTCAAATATTAATCAGTAATTAAATTAAATTAATTACTTTTAGGTTTTTTTTTTAAATTTAAGTTGCATGTATCTACCAATAGATGGCGACAGATAAATTTAAAAAAAGAATGAATATTATTTATATTGGACTTTCTGCAATAGAGTGAAAAAAAGTAGGAATTGATTTAAAAAAAAAAAATTTTCTTTTTTATATTACTTGTTAAAATCTAAATTTCCTTTTTTTATATTAGTTTGTTGCCTAATTTTCTGGAAATATAATGTTCTTTTTATTTAAACTTAAGTGCTGTAAACAGTTTAACACCTCAAATTCACTATAGTTCCATAACTATATATTATTACAGCTTATAATTAATATAAAAATTTGTTTCAAAAGCACTTTAGAAATTCAGTAGCATTATTTAAGAATTTTTAAATATAATAATGTGTACCTTAAAAATATATCGGGAATATTAATCTGATGGGACTTATTTATAAAAATTTTGTTTTCAAATCACAAAAATTATTTATCTTTCAATCTCTTTAATATTCCACAAATTATGAAAATGTCTAATTAAACAAAATAATAAATAAAACTAAGATATATATATATCAGGTTTGTAATAATCGTGTTTTTCTGCACTATACAGGCTTTGACATATGGTCATGTATTATGAAAATATATCTTATAGTACGTAAAGAATTGGCTCGGTATCGATGGATCGAATGCGGAGATTTACAGATTAGTCGTCAAATATCTAAAAGTAGAATATGTAAGAGGACAAAACTTATAAAGAAGGTCTGTCCTTCCTAAACGAGGACGATTAATGACCATAAACCCAATGCTTCTTCTCACTCGATTATCCGTGTAAGGCGAAGACATTCCAAATCAAATTACCGAAGTATTTAATTTAATAATCGAAAACTTCTATGATCGTGTCATTGGTTTGGAGTATAGTAAACATACGGGATGTGGTATTTCATTGAATTTCCTGTTTACCAGATTTAATTCCCACTGTATTCTTTCTATAGGAACACTTGAATAATCTATAGTACTTATAAAATCCACAAACGACTAAAGAACTTGATCAGAGTATCTGAATGTGAGGCCTTTTGTAGCTAAGATGTTTATTTATATTTTTTTTTTTCCAATTTTGTTCTCTAAGAATATGCCATGTAGTTCTGCAAATGCATGATGTTTTAAAAATATCTCATTTAAAAATTTTTGGTAAAATGCTATTATGGCGATATCTTCTGGAAAATTTATTATCTAATTTTGAATCGTTGAAAATTTACTCTATTCCCAAAAGTAAAGTGCAGAAAACTATGCATTTATATAATTTTTCGTTTTTTTCTTCTTTATTCATTTTCAATTCGGCTAATAATTTTTGGGACAAATAATTTTTTTCTTTTTGTGAGGGTTAAATCTGAGACATTTCTGAATTTTAGTTTGCGAGTGGTATGATAATTTTGTTAGTTTATTTGTAGTGAATACAGGACCGCATTTAGATGAAAAAGGCCCTAGGCTATTCCACTTTGAGGCCCTTTCACCTTCCATTTTTAAGTTCGTAAATTACATGAGAGATAATAAAATACATCATTACTGTGATATATATCAGTACGTTAAAGGAAACATGTTGTGATGGGTACTAATCTTTATAAAAAATGTGGCACGGATAATAAATAAAAAAAAATCGATAACACTTATTTGGACAATTATTCTCAGCACCCTATATAGTACTTGTAACAATAACTAATCAAACATAACACACAACATTTACAAAGACGAAATAAATATGCAGTAAAAATTATCCTATTTTCTATCAAATTAAATGAAATATATTCAATACATTGAAGATTAAAGCAAATTCAATTCAGATAAATTTATTTCATAATAATTCGCATTTAAAGTATTATGAATTTTAAGTTTTAAACTAAACCAAAAAATGGAACTTTATTCAAACCTTTACTTATCCTTATTTTCGACTCAGTGTTAGTATTTACTGTTTTTAGAATAGTGTCATTTTAATTTTGTTAGCAGTTTGAATGTAGGCCCCTCTTGATCTTGAGACCTTAGGCTGAAGCCTAGTTAACCTATAGGAAAATCCGGCCCTGAGCGAATACTAGTAGTTTTGGTAGTGTTTCTAATTCACTGCTTGTTTGTTCTCCTTTGTTTTGTTTTTATTTTCTAGTGTTTCGTTTTTATATCACACACACACACACACACACACACACACACACACACACACACACACACACACACACACACACACACACACACACACACACACACACACACACACACACACACACACACACACACACACACACACACACACACACACACACACACACACACACACACACACACACACACACACACACACACACACACACACACACACACACACACACACACACACACACACACACACACACAATGTAGAAGACAGCAAATTTAGATATTTGAAATACTTGCATATTAGTTTAAGACATTCTAAGCTAATTTCTATTTTCAAAGAGTTCTCATCATTGTTGAATAAAGATGTCGAGTGCCTGAACGCGAAGCGTTCATCTACTCAATGGTATGTGAAGGCAGTAGGAAAGAAAAGTCATGATAAATAGATAATAGTAATCGTATGATGAGAGAAAAAAAAGAAGAAAGTAAGAAAAATGTAAATCATCGGTATGGAAACGTAACAAGAAATTTATGATCAGTAAATATGCGTTGAAGTAAAATATCTAAAAAGCGATAAGTGAGTAGGAAATTATATCAAAGAGTTCTAAATCTTCTATCGAGCAAGAGTTACACTGAGGGTTAGAAAGGAGAGTGACATTTTAGGATCTTAAATAATTAAAGAAAATTAAGCAAGAACTTGTGAATAAAAGCAAATTTTGTATTTTATTTTATAAGATAAAACTTAAAATAGTTTTATTTAATATTTCTATTCAGAGAGAAACTTGCTATTTATATTTAAAATCAGTAAAGAAACTGACTTTTTTTTTGTAGTAACGTCTGTATGCAAAATTGTTTTGTTTTTTTTAATTTGGCTTTAATCATATCCAAATATTTCATATCATTATTTATCATCTAAGAAATTAAAAATTTTCTGTATTGTATAAAAATAATTAAATTTAAATTATTTATTTCTATTTTATTAAAGTTTTTTTTTTTTTTACAAGTTAAAAAAAAAATTTAATGCGATTCATCCATTGCAAATGTGAAATATAAAAAAAAAAAATTATTATATTTTGAAAGAAAACAATGTTGGGAAAAAGAAAATGTTCAAATCTAATATACCACTTTTAAAAATAACACTGGTATTATGACTATATATACTTTACGAAGTTACGGAGTTGTCAGCGTGGTGCTGAGAACCTTCGGTAGCTGTGTTTAGTCCGATTAATACGGCAATATAATGTGTCCGTTCTTTAATAAGAATGGCAATGTAAATGTGGAATCGATGTCTCGTTCCCATTGATATGTCTTAAGCTGAACAGTAAAAAATAAAATAAAAAAAAAAAAAGAGAAGAAAATAGTTTAACAGCACGAAGGTACTTGGCCTACGTTTTTACTACTTTCTAAAATAATTTTTCAACAGAACAAAATTTTATGATTTTATAAAAGCGACAGAAATGTATTGAAATTTTTTTACTTATCACATATTAATTTTCTACCATTAAAATATCTAAATCGGCTAAATTAAAAGGATATATCTGGATAAATTTACTGCATATTTTTCTTTTACAGTTATTACTTCAATATTTCCGAAAATGTATGAATAAAACATATTTATATTTCTTATTAATAGATAGTAGCTTGGAAAAAACACGCTACACAAAGAATTAAAAAAAAAAAAAAAAAAAAATGTAAGAAATATAATGTGAAGTAGACTTTTGTAAGAAATATACTGAACCCTCTAATCGTCTTCTCTATGACCTCCTTGAAAGTTTATCAGAATTCAAGAAATTGTTAACTAATTAAAGATATAATTGCAGCTAAATTAAAAACAGCTATTGAAATTGTTTTAACTTTAAAAGGTTAATTTTAATATGTAACAATTTTGAATACAATTAATGATGTTTCACAATGTAACAAGAGGAATACAAGTCTAACACATACAAAATGTCAATATTTTATTCTGTATGAAATTAAATCACATATGTATTATGACAAGACATCTCCCAATATAGGTTCCATTGGGTTTTGGCGACTTTTTTTTTTGTGAGAGCGAACTGAGCAATAAGTTGCCGAATGTAGTAACCCTTGTTTATTGTACTGCTTGCATTTCACTTCACTTACAATCGCCACCAGTTACTTGGCTGACTTTGGTGAAAAGAATTATTGACGCCAAATCCCAATGGCCAACAGTTCTATGATTTTTACCTATTATAACAGTCGGGCTTCCTGTTTGAAAGTACTCATGGTAGTGAAGTTCTTAAGATTTCCTTCGTCATTTTCTTGTGACTTTAATTCCATGTCGTAGATGTTTAGTTCACAATAATCAGTGGCACTCGTTTTAATTTTTTTAACAAGATTTAACTCTTGCCTTTCACCATGCAGTATATTTGGTACTTACGTATTAACGATACCTTGGCGGTTTTTAAGTGGCAGCAATCTAACAGCTGCAGATTTGCTGAGTTTTGACGCCATTTTGTAGTGCTACGAAAATGCTTATTTGGGATTTGCCAGAAACAGAACAAGATGCAATTTTATTTTTCAGGAGCGAAATATTTTACCAAAACAACTAAAATGTCCCAATTAGACTGTTTTGAATCCATGTTAAACTCTATATCGGCCTGTTTTCCACTGAAATCTGTTTGACTACTTTGTGTTTAAGTAAAGTGTTTTGAATTTTGAAAGCGTTTTCATTTTAAATGAAGTGTTTTATATATTTTATTATTTGGAACAAAAATTTTTTTCAAAGCGTTTTGATTTTTTGTGTTTTATATATTTTAAATTTGAACAAAAATTTTAAGTGCAGATTGGCGCCACTTAAAAACCGCCAAATCTGTAGCTGCGGTTGGCGCGTGTGCTCTTTATTGGCGCAACTGTCGCCAAGGTATCGTTAATACTAAAGTACCATATATTTCTAGGAATTCAAAATCATCTATTATAATATTATATTGAATATATATAATTCAAACATAATCCAATTATTTTGGCATGACTTTGAACATGTGCCCAAATAAGTTTCATAAATATGTAAACATAAATAGTCTAGAATAAGTAACGCATGGAAAAAATTAGTTATTCCTTCTAATTTTTTTTTTCTCTAGGAAACATGCCTTATAGCATTATCCACATGAAATAATTTACACATTAGATCAAAACATCTCATTTCCACAATTTTGTATCTCAAAAACAGAATTAGCTTTTCTTAGCATTTAAGTTTGTTTTAGCAGAAAGTTTTTGTCCCTTGTCTCTCTGAATTAAATTCCTAGACATATAAATTAATTTATAAAATTTGAATGATCAAAGTAATTAAAAATAGCAGCTATATAATTGAATTAAAACATCCAAAGGATGCCTCTTTTCTTTTTATAGCACCTTTAAATAGGAAGTTTACATACAAAAAAAAAAAAAAAAAAAAAAAAATTCAAAATCTGTATACTAGTTAAAAGACATTGAAAGATATTTTGATGTATTTTAAATGATGTTACTATGTAATTATTAACAAAACAAAAGCAATAAATGAAATTTTTATAGAATATAAGAAATGAATAACTCGTTTAAATATTAACAATAAAAATTTTTGTATGATTTCTGTAATAAAAAATAATTATTATACAAAAATATTTCAATAAATTTAAAGATATAATATAAAAAGTTTCAATTTACATGTCTGCCTTTCAAAACTCCTGAAATATGTATATTGAAATCTATTAAGATTATAATAATACCAAATATTGTGCGAATTTTGATAATCAATATTAAAGTTTTGAAACAGTTGATTGAATGATTAATTCTAGATTGATGCATATATTTTCACACTACTGTAATATGCTAATCCTTTAGTTATAATGTATTTAATTCTGTTTTACAAAAATAATACATTTTATTTTCATGATCTCTTCATTACTATAATTAAATTTGTTCCTTTTTTAAAAATTTAGTTCTATGTGTCTTAACAACTTTTAACTTAAACAACTTTTTAAAAAATTGTATTTTTAGCAATTTTGACATTTTGCATTAATTTAATGTGTTGTATTCATAATTACAGGTAATAAGAATAATAGCAAATGTTTTCATAGTTAAATATATCATCAAATTGCTTGTATTACAAACTGAAAACTTATGGTGGTTTTTCACTTTGTAAATAATATTTATATTTAGCTGAAACTATCAATGCATGAGAAAAAAATTCTTCCATTCTAAATTCATATTATAATACAAAATGAGTTAATTTATCATTCAAGATCTTATTACATTTCTTTCCAAAATTGCTGCAATTTATGAATCATTAATTATAACAACAATGTCTTAAATTAATTTTTGTGTTTAGAAATTGTTTAGAATCACTTTGTTCGAAAGCCAAGCTTTCCATTAGTGAGTGTAAATCAAATTTTTTACTTCTTAAAACATATAAATTATTAAAAAAATAATATATTGATATGATTGTCTTGTAATTTTTTAATAAGAAATAAATGGAAAAAATAATATAATGTAAAGATTAAGCAACAATTTCAGTTTTGTTTTGCATGTCTACTGATTACAAGTAAAATATTCAAATTTAAAATGTTATGTTTTCTTTTTTAATAATTCCTTGCATATCATTCTTACTTAAATGATAATAATTTTGCTCATTAAGAAATACAACTTCCAATAATTATATACTTATTTGAGCCTTTAAATTAGAAATATATATATAATATAAATATATACAGAACATTTAGTTTGTATGGCCAATAAAAAAAAAAAGATTGCCACAATTCGTGTTTAATAAATGATTAGTACTCAAACACAAATAAAAAAAAATTCCTTGCATGTTTTATATAAGTAGATGTTTTTTTTCTATTTATAACTGTCATGCAGTAATAAGATCTGCAATTTTATATAATCATAACCAATTTTTACATTATGCAATATTTTTTCATAAAACAAAATTTTCATCATATGCATGAATCGTGGGTACATTTTTGAAAATAACTATCTTCATAACACCTTCTTTGATTTCAATTGATATAAGTGAAGATATCTCGCCTTTGCAGAATATCGGATAAAACTCCTATCTGCATCTCAGAAACATTGATGAAGGAGAAAACATTGACAGTTAAAAGGAGGTGAGGTGATTTAAGAGAAATGTTCCATGTTAAAATATATATTAAAAATGAATTTTTGAATAGAGGAGAGGGCAAGACAGTGATGAATGTCATCATTTCTAAAATACCAAGGAGAGTCAGTAATCATTATTAAAATTTTATTTCCAATTCTTTTGATGTAGTTGATGTGGTATTTTGCAGCGGAGCCCCAAACTGGGCTAGCATATGTGGTGATGGGACGCAAATAGTACATGTAAATAATTAGTTTATTATCTAAGGATAAAAGGGATTTTCTATTAATGGATGGATAAAGCATGCGTATAGAAATATTATATTTACGTTTAATGTGGTTAATATGATTAGAATATGTTAGCTTACTATCAAGGTATACTCCTAAGTATTTAGTATTGTTAGCCCAGTTAATACGTTGGTTGAATAGGAAAACAATAGGCGGAGGAAGTTTGCGTCTCGTGAAGAGTACAGCTTGTGTTTTTTCTACATTTATTTTAATTTTCCAGAGTAAAAGCCAAGCTTCACGCTACTTGAGATATTGATTTAATTTAATAGTGAGATCCTGAATGTGGTTAGAAGAGACTGCAATTGCTGTGTCATCTGCATATAAACTGAGGTGTATGTTGTTAGTAATAGGAATATCATTTATGTAACGGTTAAACAGAAGCGGATCAATTAGGCAGCCTTGGGGCATGCCTGCATTGATACTCCTCTGAGAGGAGAAATAGTTATTGATTTTAACAGAGAAAGATCTATTATTGAGATAGGATCGAATTAAAAGAATAATGTAGAGTGTAAATTTGTAAGCATGTAATTTGTGAAGTAGACCATCGACCCAGACCCTGTCGAATGCTTTTGCAACATCAAGGAAAATAATTCCTGTTAACATTTTATTAGATAGACCTTCAGAGATCAATTCCGTTAGTCGGAGTAATTGATGAGTGGTGAAAAGTCGAGGGGTGAACCCAAACCGATGAGGAATCATGATAGAATATTTAGTCACATGAGCTTTTTTTTTTTTAGAATAAATTCGGTTAATTTACTTGAGTGGATAGGAGATTAATGGGGCGGTAATTAGAGAGAGATCTTTTCCTGGCTAAAGAATGGCTTTTTTTCCAGATAGTAGGGAAATAAATAAGATTAAAGATTGCATCAATTAAATTAGCTATTCTAGAAATAAAATTAAAAAGGAGATTTTTTAGCGTTTTGTTAGTAATATTATCCCGGAGGCTTTATTAATTGTAAGATTGGAGATATAATCATAAATATAATCAACTTTAGTATTAGTAATTTTATGGAGGTTTGGAAGAGAATTTAATTTACGAATTGAATTTTCAACAGTAATGTTAGTAAGATGATTAGATAAGTGAAGATATTTTGCCTTCATATTTAACCACATTTTTTTTTTTGTATAAATATGATGAAGGTCATAGCAAATAAAAATACTTTGCCGTAAAAAATCATTAAAAAAAAAAAATTAGTTGACCCTGACTAAATTACTTTTACCACCATAGAATGTACATGTTTAAAGCAGATTTTGAACATGTTTTTATGTTTATACAAATGCTTTAATCTCAATATGGAAAAGTAATATTCTTAAAATGAATTCTTATCCATTTTTTAACTATGCTAATTTTAATTGTTTTCTTTACGATTGAACTCTTTTACTTGGTTTTGTTTGAAAATTAGACTAATGCGAAATGCAAAAGAACACAAGTATTTTCTAAATATCAATCACAAAAGCATACAATTTAAATACAATGAAAATAGCTTTTTTTTTTTCCCCCTTGAATCAGAATAAAGTGTTAAATGGGCCTTACTTTGTTTAAAAATAAAACCATATGCCTAAATTATATAAATATGACATTTACTAAATAATCTATACATACGTATGTTTCTCAATATATGCATTTTGTATAAATGCATATAGTGTGTGTGTGAACCTATGCATGGCCACAATTTATGCCAAAATTACCAGAAATGCAAATTCTAGATCAAATGGGAAAAAAAGTAGAGCAACATTCGTAAAAAAAAATAAACCATTTTATTTCTTTTAATTAAGTTAACTTAACTAAAAGAAAAAAAGTCTTACTTTTCAAAAAAAAAGTGGTGCAATCCCAATTGTACATTAAAGAAAAATCTTATTTAACAAATAAAACATACTAAAAGCTGAATTGCAACCACGTAAAATTTGTTTAATAAATAAAGGGGGGAAATCTACTTTGCAATTTTTACCAATAAAGATGTCCGGTTTAATCAGGGCCAGCGAAATTATTCATTCTTCTATCATCACAGGCGAGTTCTGTCAATCACGACAGAGAAAAAAAAAAAAAAAAAAATTTTTTTAATAATTACTTTTCTTAAGGTATTAGTTTAAACTTTTGCAATCATAAATTAGAGGAAGATATTATTAAAAAAAAAAAAATTTTAATTTATTATAACATTTTGTTTCGTTTTTTTTTTTTGTTAGCTTGATATTAAAAAGAAATTTTTCACGATAAAAAAATTTGTTTCTTGATGTCATTAAATTTTATTGTGATCATTTTACAAATTGAACTATTTCAGCAGGTAAATGGAAGAAAATATTTTAACATTTATGAAATTGTCATAAATGAATTGAGATTATGAAACAAAATTTGAAATATGTGAACCTAAAATGTTGCTGGAAATGAATGTCGTTTTATCATAATTTCATTAAGAAAAAAAAAAAAAAAAAAAAAAAATTAACAGAAAATTTGAATGATTATTTAACCTGCGTTCAAAATGTCAGAATTAATACTCAAATTACAATACTTGCTTAAATAGATTCAAAAATATATATAACTAAATACATTTTTAAAAGAGTTGTAAATTGCTTTGCTGTGGTGCTTTTTTTTTTTTTTATTTATTCATATTTATTAAATTTCTAAAGTATATGCATTTTCCAATATTTATTTTATAGTTGTATTAAATAATCTGTATCTATTACGCTATTTTAAAAAAAGAAAAAAATTAGTGTATTCGAGAAAGTCAAGTTTTTGTTATATAAGTATTCGATAAAAAAAGATATTTCATTTAAATAATAATTTTAAGGGTAATATTTGCTTTTACGTATTTCAGGCAAATTTATGCTGTATTGCTTATGTGATAATGCCGTTCAAAAGATTAAAGCCTTTTATCATCTGCTGAAGATTTTTTCCCATGCGTTATCGTCTGCCCTCTTTTCCATCGAAGACAGGTGGCGCTTCACTCTTGCTGATAACAATAAATACAATTAAAATTGTAGGGCTTTAATAATATTTTACATAAATCCATAGTGAACGCGGGGCTTTGTTTACTTAACAATTTGATAAATCTATCTGGAAAATGATTTCCAGAATTATTCTGGATTATTATTGCTTTTCTTTTTTTTTTTTTGCATATAGTTTTCGAATGCATGGATCCCTAGCAACTTTTCATCTCATGTAATTTAAAAGGGCTACTGATTATTGATAGATGCGTTTACCAGATTCGTTTTTTTAAAATTTAGAGTAGCATTAAAATTAAGAAGAAAGAATTTAAACACTTATTTGAAATAATTATTGCAGAATCATTTAATAGTGTATGTTCACAAATAAATTATTTATCCTATTTGTTCCTATAAAAAGCCAATAGATGGCGCCCGATATAGGTTGACGTAATTAATAAACACAATCCCAACAAAAATGTCATAAAGGCAGAACGTTTCGTTAATTCTACCTCCCCCTCCCTAATAACGAGCCTTAATATAGATCTTAAGCGAAGCCTGAAGCCTTGTTAAATCAAAATAAAGGAAATATCTCATTTTTGGCACAGAAATCTATCCAGCTGCCCCAGTTTATTTTGATTATATTCTAAAATTTACAATGTCAAGGATTCTTTTTCTAAACGTAGATTATCTGTAAATTTGGAATAAATCTGCCAATATTGCCTTATTACTCGCCTCAATCACGAAATGTTGATATTCCCATTGTTCTTTATATGCTCTACACTCTCACTATATACCTTTCGTTCTTTTCCATATTTATACAAAACTCCAAAACAAAATAATGCACTTGTAAAATGTATGTACTTTCGAAATCAAAATTTGAATTACTGTAACTCTGTTATCTCGTATTTATACCACGCTTCCTCGGCATATATTAGAAAATATTCTTAATCTTCATGTAGTAGAATTTTTCCAGAACATGCACCAGCTCTACTACTCGGTAAAAATGTTCACTACTTAGACCAGGGGTGGCCCACCCACGGCCCTTGAATATTTTTGAGGCCCACGAGATTTATGACACTTTCACAAAATATATTTATTATATAATGGTCAAAGTAGTGAAAATCAATGTATTAAAAATACATTTGTTTACATCCATATATTCCAAAATTAACTGTCGAAATTATAAACAAGTAATATAAAAAAAAATTTGTAAGTCAATTCCTACTTTTATTTTCTCTATTGCAGAAAGTCCTTTATAAATAATTTTCATTCATTTTTTTAAGTTTATCTGGCGTCATCTATTGGTAGATATATGCAACTTAAATCTAAAAAACTGAAATTAATTTTAAATTTAATTAAAACTGTATTTAAAATCGAGTGTCATCCACTACAAGTTCAAAAAAAAAAAAATGTATTTGAACTTGAGTGGATGAATAAAAAGTATTTTATGAACGATTGAAAATTTGAAAAAATATATAGGTAGAATGTGAGCTAATAGAAGGAATTGAAAAAAAATTAACTTTGATTTTAAAATAATATTTTTATGAATATATTGCCTGTTTTATTTATGAGTTCGCAGAATAATTAAATTATATTCTCTACAAACTCTTGATGAGTGGAGAAACAAATATCGCACTAGTAAAAAAATATTTTTTAATGATTTCATTTATGTTTATATATTTCATTTTTAATGTTATACATTTCTTTACAGTGTATATTTAGTATCATTATTATTATATTATCTATGTTTATGTGCGTTTAGTATCATTATTATATTATTATATTATATTATATATTATGTTTATGGGCATTTAGTTTAGTTTATCAGTTATTATAATCTATGTTTACATGTAAGAATAATAGTAAACACGAAAATAATAACTCATTATGTTTCAATTTTTCTCTCCATAAAAATGTCTATTGTGGGTCTAAATCTAATAGGGGAATATAATTTTATATGCGGCCCGCGGTGTTAGGATGCATTTCCAAAAGGGCCCGCAAGATCATTTAGGTTGGCCACCCCTGACTTAGACTAACCAAACATAAGATGATTTTACATAACTCCGCCACTCTCCAAAAGATGGCGCTGTGCTACTGCAATGGAAGATGATATCGCCACCATCACTCTTTTTTGAAGCAGGGATCTACCCTCCGCGCCATAGATATTGCAGGGCTAGTTCCAAAAACTTGCAGCCAGGGCTAGTTCCTAGTAATTAAAACGGAAATTTGAAGCTTTTTTTTAATTCAAACCTACAGTATGTTGGTATGATAAGCTGGCAGCCAGGTCTTAGGCCTTAGTAAAAGTTTGGTTTAGATGAACTACATTCATAAAGTACCCATAAGTAAAACTAATTTTTTAAAAGATTTTTAACAGATTTTTTTTTTTTTTTTTGGTAGTATCGGAATAATATTTTAATTTTTCCAATAACTTTAACAAAAAAATGAAATAACTACTTTTTGATATCAATAAGTTTTCGTTTTTACTATATTTCATTCATGCCACACCTAATATATGTTATTAATTAATATCAATGTTTTCTTGCACAATGTAAATTTCAAAAGTTATTTTGTTTTTCAGAAATAAATTATATTCCAGTATACACTTGATTGTAGTTAAAATGAGCATGATTTAATTTTTTTTAGGGTGAGATTTTTTATTTGAAGACAAGACATTATAATTGAAATTTTTTTTTGCACACACAAATACAAAATATTAAGTACCAGCATTGAATCTTAGCATAAAATAAAATGACTTGACAATAAGCATGATCTTAAATTTTTAGGGCGAGATTTTTTATTTTAAGACAAGATATTATAAATGAAACATTTTTTATTGCACATAAATATGAAATATTATGAAGAACATTTAATTTTAACACATACAAAATGACTTAATTATATCTGTGACACTTTGTTAATTGATATGGTATACTAAGTATAGTATAAGCCATACAACTTAAATCAGAATTGTAATCAATCAGTTCTTAATGATACCAAGTAAACTAGACATATTACATATATAATGGAAAATTATATAAAAAAATATTTTAAAATAAAACTAAATTTTTTAATTACTTTTGTGTGGACAACTAAAAGTTTAAAGATTAAATTTTAAGAAAAAATCGATTTAAAAATTTAGCTATTGCTATTGTAAAATTTATAAGAATTTTGTAGCAAATTTTTTTTTATGAGAAATTTTCAGGTATATGTAGCTTAAAATGAAGTTTAGGTATATATGCATTTTTTTAAAATTCTTCAACACTAGTTATATCAATTTGAAATTATTGCATCTCAAAGTGGCATTGTCGATGTATCTTTTAAGTAATTTCAAAACTAATTCAAATTTATTAAATTTTCGTTTTACATAAATTTAATACGACAATATAATATATATATATACATTACTTTCAGAGACTTACGATTTCATTTTAAGCCCATATTTTAAAAACTCGTTCATACAAGTAAATGAGGTAAAAATTGATACAAAATTCAAGTGTTTTAATATAATCTTCCAGAATAACATAAAATGTATACATAATATCCGTTTTATAAATATATATCATATTTATATAATACTGGTGAGTTTCTAATAAGTGTAAAGTATTAATGTATAAAAGTAAAGGAAAATTACCAATAATATAAAATCCATATCTTTGAAAAATTGCTTAATAAAAATAAATTATTATTTGTTTTTCAGATTATTATGTTTAAAAACAATGGAAATGTATAGAAATACACAAGTTAAGAGTAAATAAATGTTATTTCAATTATAAAATATTTAAGTAAGAATATATTTTCTTAATGTATGCACAAAGAGCTGTTTCGTAAGACAAGCAAAGAAATATTTATGCATCTACTACACACAGTAAATGGTATATATCACATAATCAATGGAACATTCATAAAATAATAATCATACTCATTTCTTAGGGAAAATTAATTATGATTTAACAATGTAGTATTTAACAGGTTTTACTAACTTAATTTTGAAGATGTAAATTTATTTTTATTTGGAAATGAAACCAAATTAATGTTAATTTACAAGTTATGTAATTCACATAAATAGAATTCATTTTATGAATTCTTTTGTACATAATGCATTATTAAAATAAACCTCCATGAAGCAAATGTTGTTGATGCTAAAAATTAAAACTCTCCATAATAATCCAGCAAAATGAGTATACTATTTAAATGCATTCAAGTGAATAGCAGTTTAATGTAATAAACAAATGATACATGAATTTTCAATTAATTGAACTTATTTTTAAATGCCCACATTAATAAACAAATGGAATGAAAAAAAAAATACAAATATATGTTATTACAATATCATTTGTAAGTTATTATATTTGACTAAATATAATCTTAAGTCAGAAATTGAAATTGTGAAGTGATGTTGATATGTGAATTTAGATCTTTATTTCCCTACATTTAGAACATATTCTAATTTAAAATTTAAATGGATGTACTCCATGCTAACGGAGGATGAATAAAATTTCACTGCTGTTTACATGACAATAAAAGAATGTTTAATCACAGGCAGTAAAATAATATTTGAACAAATAGGGAATGTAATATTTTAATTAATAAAGGATGTAGAAACTGTTGTTTTACAATATATAAATCAGAAAATCATATAAAAGACTGAATTCTTCACTAGTTAATTAGAATTTTTCAATATTGGTAATTGTTTTTAATTTTTTCTTCTGATTAACATGTTTAAAAACAAATGGTAAATATAGGCTAATTTCTTAATATTCAATAAAACAAAATTAAAAAACGTTTTTAAACTCTTTGTTAAAATAATGCTGTAGGATTTTATTAACACTTCTTACTAGATACTCTGAGAGCGGCATACGATAAGTAATTAATATCAAGTTTATCAGGTGTGGCTCGTTCTAAAATGCCTCTTTGGCTAACAGAAGCAGTCTCCCTTAATTCCGTAAAACTACGAATATTAACAGTTATTTTAATATCAAGTTTAATATCAGAATCACTTGATAACCCCTCGTCCTCTGAAGTACTAAAATCTGCGTCTTTTCACCTGTAAAAAAAGATAACTCTAATTAATACCATAAATTAGCACTTACTTATAATATGTTTATAAATGTCTGTGAGAGTATATTGTATATTCAAGAAAATTATTTAACTAGACAATGTTAAATTATTATTTTAGTCTTTACAGGTTTTTAAAATAAAAGAACTACAGTTCAATCTTTATATTTTTACATAAAAGTAATAAAATAAATCTTTTACAATCATGTAAAAAATATCTTCAGAATTTTTTCAATAGGATGTACAAATCTTGAACAGAATATAGTTTAAAGGAAAACATTTTGTAGAAATTTTCATTAATAAAACTTTTACTTTCTTTTAAAGAATTATTAGTAAAAGAAGCATACTAGATCAACTTGTAACAATATATTAGTCTGAAAAATAATCAACAAAAGTAAAAAATAAACAGAATATCTCCAAAAGTTTTTAAAAGAAACTTATAGTACATACAAATTCACATATTTTCCCACAAAAACAGATTGAGACATAAATTAATGCAATTTTTGATATCAACTAATAAAAAATTCACTGACAGCAAAAAAATCAGTACCCCAAGGAGTTGCCTGACAAAGCGCATAACCATGAGGAACTCTGTATGTAGTTTACATGCAGCAAAATGACTATAAGAAATGCCCATGTGCTGCCATCCATATAAATGTTAGCAACTGTCTGAGTGTGAGAATCATTGAGATTATATCAGTTGTTCTCACAATACTGTGAGAAGATATAAGAACCAGTGTAGTTCACAAAAATGGCATCATAGCTCAGGTGTACAATAACTGAACAGGAGGTCTGCCTCATCATTCGATATGCACACAGACACAGTATCATTGTCTAACAACTGCACACAGGCAGTACAAGCTGTTTGTACAAGCCCACTTTTGTATCTGTACCATTATGAAGTTCAATGATGGCAATAATTTGCTGTTGCATTATTAATAATGTCGACTACTACAGACACCTCAATTAGGAATAGGCATCAGTAGCAGGTATAGATTGTTATGAAATGGAGAAGTCAAACAGTAGTGACCAATTCCAATTCAATATGGGTTTTGATCACAATCATAAATATGTTTGCAGGACCTTTGGCTTTAATGTAGTGTTTCCAATAAGTATTTATTCTTATAGCAAAGTTTTAAGAATAGCAACAGCTCAAAACAACTTCTATGTGAGTCATCAAGGTCTGTCTGCCTGTTGTAGACAAATGCAGCTAGGCTACCAGTATATTCACAATTCAGAAAAGTGGATAAAAAGTAGGGTAACCAGGATAAGGGCAGTATGCAGAATATAATAATGACAGATCATTACACTGCCAAAGAGAAATAAATGAGGCTTGCTGCTGCTATATTCCTCACGCTTTAGCAAAAGCACACATTTACATTTATGATTTTCATTTAAACATCAGCGGTTTAAAAAAAAAAAAAAAAAAAAAAAAATATTAAAGTTGTTCCTGACTTTTTCCTGATATTATTCACCACATTTTTTTCCCAAGTGATGGTCATCCCTGATTAAACAGATACAAAGTAAAAATTATAATTAAAAGAACACATTTCATTTAATTGAAAACAAAATAAATAATTCTTTAATTAGTTTTTCTTATTTATCTTATACACTGTTATAAATTGATTCTATGAAAACATTAGGAACTTTTTCCGGTTTCTGAAATAAAATGTTACTATACATATTTATGATTGATTATTTAAATATATTTCTGATGATAAAGGTAATAGCACAGATTAGTGGCTTTTAATTTGAATGGAATTAGTAAAATATCAGTGGCTAGATCAGAGATTTTAGATTCTCTGTCATTTTCTTTGGTATCTTGTGCTGCAAAAGAAAAATTAAATCAAAGAAAAACACTTAATTATTTATTTTGAAATTGTCAGTAATAACAATATTCATGTAATCAAAATGAATGTCATATCTCTAGAGTGCAATAGTATACACACAAATGAAACATATTTGCCTATTTTAAAATTAAAAGCCCAAAAATAAACTTTTATGAAATTAGATAATATGAAGATAAAAATAAATGTTTTTTGGAATGAAATTCAATGAATTCTCTCACCACAACTGGATAAAATAAAGAGTTCAATTATAATTCAAAAATTATGAAAATATAAAAAACAAAGACCTTGAACTATGATACAAAATAATTAAGCATTTTTGCCAACTTGGGAAACTTCATCAGTAAAACTTTCAGGGCATTTCACTATAAAAGACAATTTATAAATTGTTATTAATGATATCAAAGTTAAACATTTAAGAAAAAATATACATATGCCAGAACATTTCCTTAATTATGTAAGTTACACTGTGGGTACACATATAAATGTATGCAATAATTATATAAAAATAGAATTAAAAACATTCATAAAAATTATAAGTTCTATAAAAATATTTCAGCAAGTTACAGTATATTTTTTTTACATATAGTCATCAAATACACTATTTTATTTTTGGGAAAAATTTATAAGTTAATAAATATAATATTAGATAGTGAAGATTAAAAAAAAATGACTTTTAAAAAATTAACATTTTTTTTTTGCCATACACATACTTTTAAATGATTAACAAAGAGCAGGACAATCCAGTAAAATGCAAAAAGTTTATCAATGATAAGAATTGCTTTGTTAATAATAGAAAAAAATAATTAAAATCCATACAATTGAAAACTTATATATGAAAAATCTCTTTAAGTTGGCAGCTATGAGAAATTGTCTTTTAATAATAGTACATAAATAATTTACTGAATTAAAAACATTTAAAATCTAATTGAAAAAAATTATAAGATCGGAAAAAGAAATGAAATATTAACTTCTTTTATGGATTTTTCGTTGCTCATATGTTTTTCGTGGAAAGTTTTCAATTAAGAAATATTAAAACAGAAAATTTTGTAATTAAGAAATAATAAAAGATAAGAAATGGCTACTGTATGATTAATACTTCTAGAACTTCTAAAATCAATTTACATTGTCAAATTTAATTTAAATACTTAAATACATTAAACAATTTTTACCTTGTATGCATTAAATTAACATTAGAAAATGACTGAAATGAAATTTTGAAGTTTCAAATAATTATTTAAATTAAAATCTTGAACAAGTTAAGTGACTCTTTGAATATAATTTTGGAAATTTTTTTTATAGTTACACAGTACTTAAAAAAAAAAAAAAAAAAAAATGATATAAACATACCTTTTTCCTTTCTTCTAATTTTTGCTGGTTTTTGAGCTAATAAAGAAAAGCAATGATTATAATCTTTCAAATTCATGTTTACTTATATAAAATATTTTATTAAAAATAATAAATCAACCTCATTTAGGATTTCAAAAATATTCAACTTTTAAGCAGAAATAAATCAAGTGCAACACAAAAGCATTGAACAAAATCAAAATTATGCATGGATTATTTCTTCAACAACAAAAAAAAAAAAAAAAATATTGTTACAAAAATAAAAATACAAACAATTAATTAAAGTTAAAGTTATGATATTTTATAATTAAAGTTAGATTTAATTATAAAATATCATAAAAAAATCTCATTAATTAAAATGATTTGATTAATTGAAATTATACACAAATTATACAATTTGTAACAGACCTAAAAATAAAAAGTGAAAAAAATTATATTTCTTCTCCAAAAAAATAATACCATTCTTGTGCATTGTGTTATTAATTTGAACTAATAATGCTTTTAATTAAAAGGCAAAAATTTTCAATAATTAAAAGGCGACAGTATTTTGAAACAATTTATTATTATTTTTTTCATATAGAAGAGGATTATGAATTATTTTTAATTTAAAAAAAAATTTTTTAAATAGCAAGTTTGTTGAAATATAAATGAACAATTATGATGTTTTCATGAATGATTTAATAGTCAAACTAAAAAAAAGTAAAAGTTACTTAATTCAATAATAAAAGGAATTCATTTAAAATAGGCACTTTAGATCTTTCATGGACATTCCTCATCATAATGTTTCTTAATTTAAATTTTATGTATCACTTGTTAAAAAAAAAAATTCTGTAAGAAATTCATAATTTGATTAAGATAATTTTAATATATTCAGATTCCCAAAAATAAATGAAAAAATTACAATACCTGAATATTCATCTTTGTTTCTTTGTCTTTTCGATGAAACAGTAGTTGTTTCTAGGTTTTAGACAATAAAAAAAGTTTTATTATGCAATACAAACAAATTATGTGTACATAGATCTTATGAAGAAGTTACTATAGCAATGTAATTTTATTCAGCTTTTGAGAGTACTAAAAATAATTTAAAACTGAAGAAAAAATAAATATAAAATCTGATTAATAAAAAAATATTCTCACATAAAATTTAAATAAATAACATTTAATATTTTTTAAAAAATTTTAACAGACTATCAGTATTTGAAGTTATTGAAAAACAAAATATGAATTATGTATCGTGTGTAAAAATTTGTATATTTGATTTAAAAATAATACAAACATCTAAAAGTTTAAATACTAATTTTTTTAATTAGGTTAGGTAGCATACACAATATTATTGATCTAAAATAATTTAATTAAAGTTTAAATTAACATTTATTAATTTCAGCTTATGTACATTCAATATCTTATGTAAAAAAATGATTTTTTCACAATTCTAATACTTTAATATAATTAACTCTTTGCATTCAATTTTTTTTTTTTTTTTCATTCGTATTACCAGCAACTCAAAGTGATTTTAGTGAAAAGATCATATTCACATGTAAGTTTGATATACGCATTATTTATATTGTTATTTGCATTGTCTCCGTAGCGGAGCCCTCAAGCTTGAAGACAAATTTTAAATGGGCTCCGGAGCCCCAGTGCAAAGGCTTAAAAAAAAAAAAAAAAAATAAAAAAAATAATAATAATAATAAAAAAAAAAATTTAAATCCGTTAACAATACCTGATTTACTGCTTTGGGATCTTGGTATTCCTGTAATTTCAAAAGGAAAATATTAATTATATAATTAAATATCATTTTACTTTATTTCTATTAATAATTCAAATATTTCTTCTAACAAATCATAAATTTAAAAAACATTTTATTTGATATCTTACAAATTATTCACATTTCTATAATAAAAAATTAATTTTTAATGAATATGCTACAAAAAATTTATATTTTATTAACGGCAATGCCAATGTTATACAGCACTGGTATTGAGCAAACAAAAAAAATTGGTTTAAAAAAAAATCAAAGGTAAATCAGTTTAATATTACTATTTTATTTTTACATACATAATTATTATTGTGATTTCATTTCACATTATTAATATTTCAATTAACTGACAAATTCTATAAGATTTTATGCAAAAATTTTTATTTTTAAACACATAGATATTTAAATGATTCATAAAAATTTAATATAAACACTATCAAGAAAGGAAGGAAAAAAAAAATGAATTTCACATTTGCAGGTTTCAATTTCAAAGATTTGAAAATCCATAGATTAACATGACACCAATATCATAGGAAAATTTAATTTAAAAATAGGAAGAACAAAAATACAGAAATGGATAAGGAAAGTGAGGTAATCAGGATAAGGACAGTATGTACATAGAGTAGTAACACATCACTGCGCTGCCGTGAAGAAATAAATATATATCTACTATTGTTTTCTCATTCTTTAGCTCTCACTCACTACACAACAAAAAGAATACAATCAAGATGCATGCTTTTCATTTATATTTCAGTAGTTTCAAAAATGAGAAAAAAAAAAAAAAAAATATTAAAGTTGTTCTTAACTTTACCCCAATATTGTTCACAATATTTGTCTACCCTAAGTAGTGGTCACCTGGAATAAACCAATACGGAGCAAAGATAATAATTAAAAGATCCCATTTTAACTACCTGAAAATTAAATAAATAATTCGAGAATTCCTCCTTATCTAATAAATTCATTATAAAATACATCTAAGATTTCTTTGAAAATATTAGGAATTTCCTCCTGTTACCTAAATAAAATCTTTCTATACAAAATTGTGATTGAATATTTAAATAATTTCTAATGATAAAGGCAATACCAAAAATTAGGGGTTTTTAATTTTAATTAAAATGGTACAATACCAGGTTTTGGATCAGAGATTTGAGATTCTCCATGATTATTTTTCATATTGTCTGTAAAAAAAAAAAACCTAATTATTTATTTAAAATTTAAATAATAATGATATTGATGAAATCAAACTGAATGTCATATATATATACATATAGTACACACACAAAGGAAACATATTTGTTTATTGAAACAAAATAGTATATATTAACATTGAAAAAAAAAAAAAAAAATTAAAACCAAAAAGAACTCTAAAGAAACTAGACAACACAATTTTCATCTATAACCATAAAATTATTAACTATATGAAAAAAAAAAAAGAAAAATATTATTTAAAATGTTTGCTTACTGGAATTTGCAGCTTTATTATTATCAGTTGATGCATTCAATTTTTTTTTTTTCCACTATTGGATAAAATAAAGTTTTTCATTATTATTAAAAAATCATAAAAACATAAGAAGGCAAGCATATTAACGACAATACAAAATTAAATAGTGATGCCATCTTGGGATATTTCATTAGTAAGATAGCATACACAACATTATTAAACTATAATAATAAATAATTCAATTAAAATGAAAAAATAAAATATTTATTACTTTCAGCTTATGTACATTCCCATAAAATATGTAGGAAAATTGAAATTGTTTAATTGACTTTTTACACAGATTCAATACTTTAATATAATTAAAACTAAAAACATAATGAAAAAATATTATAAATCTGTTAGCAATACCTGATTTAGTGTTCTGTGATCTTGGTATGCCTGCAATTTCAATAGGAAAATTTTATTTATATAATTAAATACAATTTTAATTTAATTTATTTCCTTTAATAATTCAAATATTTCTTCTATTAAATCATATATTTAACAAATATTTTATTTGACATCTTACAAATTATTCACTTTTTTATAACAAAAAAAATAATTTTTAATGGACAGGATAATAAAAAATTTTATGTTTAATTAAGGGCAATGTCAATGTTGTACAGTACTAGTACTGAAATAAACAAGACTGAGCAAACATAAAATGAGGTTTAAAAAAATAAGAAGCAAATTAATTTGACACTACTATTTTATTACTGCTTATATAATTATCATTGTGATTTCATTTCACATTATTAACATTTTCAACTGACAAATGCTATAAGATTTTATGAAAAAAATTTTATTCAATTTAATAATTCCAATTTTAATTTTAAACACACATTAATATTCAAATAATTTACATAAATTTTTTATAAACTATATTGAGAAGGAAAAAAAAAAATTAACAATAAAGTAAAAAGTATTCATTCAAATTTACATGACAATTTTTACATCTAATATACAACAATTTATCACATTCATCAAAATCGAATAAAATAAACAATATCAATGCTTTTAAGTTCAAAACTTGATAAAGAATTAAATATTTATCATTTTCAAATATGTTTATATTTGTTCAATAATTAGCAACAGTTTAAGATTAATACTTCTTAATTTAGAATACAAATATAAAAGCTTTCATATAATTTATGTGAAAATTCATTATGATATAGATTAACTAATAATAATTTTTAAAAATAAATTATTGACAAAATTAATTATTTAATTACTAAATAATTAAACAGTTGAAATTATTTTAACTTAATTTCAGGATTGGAAATAGATAAAAAAAAAAATTTCTAAATTCTAGATTTTATTTTAAAAAACATTAGGAAAGTTTTGCAGTTAAATAAATGCTAAATAATAATACAAAAAATTAGGTTTTCTTAATTTGAAAAAATAATATAATACCAGGCCCTGGATGAGAGATTTGAGATTTTCCGTCTTTAGTTTGTTTCATATTGTCTGCAAAAAAAAAAACCCTAATTATTCATTTAAATTCATCAATAATAACAATATTGATGAAATTAAACTTAAATATATATATATATATATACGACACAATAGTATAAACACAAATGATACATATTTGTCTATTGAAAGCAAACATTGTATATATTAATATTTAAAAAATTAAAAGACAAAAGAAAAGAAAACAGACAATACAATTTTCATTTATAACCATAAAATTATTAACAATATGAAAAAAAAAGGAAAAATATTATTTAAAATGTTTACTTACTGGAATTTGTAGCTTTATTATAATCTGATTCATTGAATTCTTTCTTCACAACTGGATAAAATAAAGTTTTTTTTATTATTAAAAAATCATAAAAACATAAGAAAGCAAGCATATTAACGACAATACAAAATTAAATAGTGATGCCATCTTGGGATATTTCATTAGTAAGGTAGCCTACACAACATTATTAAACTATAATAATAAATAATTCAATTAAAATGGAAATTAAATATTTATTACTTTCAGCTTATGTACATTCTAATAAAATATATAAGAAAATTGAAATTGTTTAATTGACTTTTACACAGACTCAATACTTTAATATAATTAAAACTAAAAAACATAATGAAAAAAAATTATAAATCTGATAACAATACCTGATTTAGTGTTCTGTGATCTTGGCATTCCTATAATTTCAATAGAAAAAACATTATTTATATAATTAAATATCTTTTTAATTTAATTTATTTCCTTTAATAATTCAAATATTTCTTCTATTAAATCATATATTTAACAAATATTTTATTTGACATCTTACAAATTATTCACTTTTTTATAATAAAAAAATAATTTTTAATGGACAGGATAATAAAAATCTTTATGTTTTATTAAGGGCAATGTCAATGTTGTACAGTACTAGTACTGAAATAAACAAGACTGAGCAAACATAAAATGAGGTTTAAAAAAAATAAGAAGCAAATTAATTTGACACTACTATTTTATTACTACTTATATAATTATCATTGTGATTTCATTTCACATTATTAACATTTCAATCAACTGACAAATGCTATAATATTTTATGAAAAAATTTTATTCAATTCAATAATTCCAATTTTAATTTTAAACACACATTGATATTCAAATAATTTACATAAATTTTATATAAACTATATTAAGAAGGAAAAAAAAAAAAAAAATTAATAATAAAGTAAAAAGTATTCATTCAAATTTACATGACAATTTTTGTTCTTAAACTCTAATAAAGTCAGTTCTTTTTTTTTTTTTTTACATCTAATATACAACAATTTATCACATTCATCAAAATCGAATAAAATAAACAATATCAATGCTTTTAAGTTCAAAACTTGATAAAGAGTTAAATATTTATCATTTTTCAAATATGTTTATATTTATTCAACAATTAGCAACAGTTTAAGATTAATACTTCTTAATTTAGAATACAAATATAAAAGCTTTCATATAATTTATGTGAAAATTCATTATGATATAGATTAACTAATAATAATTTTTAAAAATAAATTATTGACAAAATTAATTATTTAATTACTAAATAATTAAACAGTTGAAATTATTTCAACTTAATTTCAGGATTGGAAATAGATAAAAAAATTTATTTCTAAATTCTTGATTTTATTTTAAAAAACATTAGGAAAGTTTTGCAGTTAAATAAATGCTAAATAATAATACAAAAATTAGGTTTTCTTAATTTGAAAAAAAATAATATAATAC
>BPLR01014706.1:0-21263 GCA_021605095.1 Caerostris extrusa
TAAACTATGCGCAGAATATTTCACGAAACAAAATGGTACGCAGACGTTGAGTGCATCCTCTCACCCACACTACCAAATTAAAAAAAAAATTAGCTATCAATGTCAATTAGGCATATATATCAATTGGAGTGCAAATCATTGAAAATCGTATTCTTATATCGTAAAATCTACATAATATCCTCTTCGATAATTATATATATGTATGTATATATGCATATTAATGGCGGACAAATTGAGCTGCTCATGAATTATGGAGTTTTCAATCGTGTCGATTTCTTTACAATAGTTAATATCACACTTAGATGACTAACATTATTTCTTAAAACAGAGGGGGTAGTATTAACGCTTTCAGAGAGGCCATATAAAGATAAATAACCCCCCAAATGCTCTTGTCGTATGAAAAAAAAAAACCCAACCAGATAGTTTGACTCAAATGAGAGAAACTATTAACACCTTCAGATTAATTCGCTTATTAAAGTAGTGACTATAAGTTAAGGTAATATGAATATATTTAAATCATAACATGAATTATAACAGTAAAAAAAAAAAGGACTTCTTTTTTGGCATATCAATGCACTATTCCATCAATATTCCCCAACCAATCCTTAGAAAAGAACTTTTAGATTTAGCTGTCCTACAATTACGCGTCGAATACGAAAATACCCGGTTAAATCTCTCCAGATTGATGAAATAGCTTATACACGTTGCCAATCATAAAAAAAAAAATAATTTTATAAAAAGTGATTGCCAGGGATGCCACTAGCAAATTTGAATGTCAGCCCTTCTGTAAGCCAGTTGCGAGCATTACCACTGGTCCACGAGTCGGTCAAAAAAGAAAAGTTACTTCATCAGCCAGGAATCCAAATTAAATCGTCAGTGGTAGGCGGGCATCCTGCCACTGAACCATAAATGCAAAGTTTATCTTATCTAAGTTTTAACTTTATTACAAACTGATCTTAAGAAGTTAAAATTAATCGTATATCACTAGATACTTTGAAAGAACTATATAACAGTAATAATTAATTTCACAAAGTACATGTTTACTATTCAAGTCGTAAATTTTGGTTTCAATCCCAGTAGAAAACAAACGAATCCAAAGATTATAAAATACAACAGAAACCTTAAAATCTGGTGCCAAAAACTTTTTTTTCTAACTTTTAAGTGTAAGATAGTAGAAGTGACAAAACTCAAGTCTGCAGAAAGGGAAAAAAAAAGACGTGGGACGTCGGGTATATCGACGCGCGATTCTTGAAAACGAAACACGGGATTCTCTGGTAGAGACGTAGGTGGTTGAGTATGACTCTCCAAGTGAAAGGCAAGGGTTGCAGACGTAGGTGGCTGGGCGCCTTTCTTATGTCTTCCCCCTAATGAGACGTACAGCTCGGGAGATGGATATTGTTTTTCAAAGTCGAAGCCCGTTAGCGGGCTTGCCAGGAAGGTTTGCAACGAGAGATATATGTATGCCCATCTCCTGAGCGTTCGGCTGTGACGTTTTTGTTCTTGTCTCACATGAAGAATCGAGGGATAAAAGTGGAATGGGTGCTCGCTGCTGTTTAAGCACACATTTCACCCGTGGCCTTTGTTCAAGGTCAGAATCAGATGATATAAGGACTTTAATTGATTGCGGGTGAGAGGGGGTCTGTAATAAATTGCACTAAAAAAAATGGTCTCGTCTCTCCAGCAGATGTCTATTTAAGTTTCAATCGCGGCGTGATTATTTAAAGATACCCCATTAGCTTAATGCTACTGTTTGATCATCATAACATTGTATGTAAAAATAGTAGGATTTAATTGACTTTTTAGTTTGAATGTGTATAGGATTGGAATGTTTTGAAGATTTGGCTGAAGGGTGGTGAAGATTCAACAATTATAATCAGATTATTTTGTTACTTTTTTTCAGTTCCATGGCCATATTTAATTATTCTTAGATATTAAAATAATTTAAAATGTTAGATAATCTCAATAAAGAAATCGTAATAAGTATTTTTAATTTTGAAAATGTTTTTGTTAATTTAAGTTGGTAAAAAAAATATTTTTTTTTTGTTTATAACATTTTTGCTCCTTTGATGATTTTGCTAACAGAAAAGCAAGTAATATTTAATATGTAAATATTCATATATTTTATTTAAATTTAAAGTGGAAGAAATGTTTTGGAATATAATGTAAAATGTTTGCATAATTTTTAGAAAAAAATTTCATTTATAAAGCATTAGTTGTTACTTTCAAAACTTAACGCAATTATTTACAAAATATATCGCTGATATTAGGAAAATCTGCAAATGAATTAAAATTTTAAATCCCACTATTATATAAAACAAACAATTATTCTGCTACAAAAGTTATTTATAAATAGGACACTTGAGAAAATATTTATTGGAGATATGAAAAACATCTAAGAATCAACAAATGTTATTAATATTCATTCTTATATCATTTATTAAGATAATAATGGTTTCTTATTAAGAATTCTTGATTTGTAAGAATATTTATTTTTAGCTATAACGCTTTTTCTTATATTATTTTATTTGAATAAATAAATGAGCATAACATATTAAGGAGAGGACTGGTGAATAAAAAATAAATCCAAAATACATAACTCGTTATATTTTGATTATTAATTTAAATTATTTAATAACTTCCTCAAAACTTCATAGTCTGCATTATTAACTACATCAAGAAGATGAAAAGTTTGACGACATCTCCATCATTTAAGTTAATCTAATATTTTAATAATAGAATATTTAATTCAGAATGATCTGCAAGTTAAATGTTATTAAATATTTAGCAGATTCAAAATAATAATAAAAAACATTTTATAAAAAAGTTATGAAGAAATAATGCTTACTTTTTATGTTATTTATAACGGGGACGTGTTTAAATTCACCTGTTAATCATTCGAAAAAAATGCCCGATTTAACCATATCTCAATGGTAAAAATATCAATTGTTATTTTATTACATAATTTTAACAGTATTATTTTATAGAGAACAAATTTAAACGATTTAGTATTAACATTATATGAGGTAAAATCCTGTATATAATTTTGGCAGGTACAAATCAACAGAATTTTGCAATGAGTTACAGCTGTGGTTGACTTACAAAATCGTACATAGCTGATGATGCGGTGCAGTAAATTTGAAAATTAAAACATCTTCTTTAGCTATAAACTAGATGTAGACAATTGCCAACATTATACCTTATCTTTGTGAAAAGTTCAAAAATATTAAATCTTGTTGGTGAATAATTATGTTGTTATTTTTAATGAATTCTTAATAAAAGATATCAAAACGCAAGAATTTTAAACAATCTCTTAACTCTAAATGTAAATCTAGATGCAGAAATAAACATGCATATGATCATATAAATTTCACGGATATTATTAAAAATCCTGTGAATTAAATAAATAAAATTTTAAAATGCGTAAACAGACTTCATTAAGAAAAAATATAGGTGGAAAAACCTACATTTTCAGCAATTAATTCTCAAAAATTTACATTTTCAGCAATTAATTCTCAAAATTTACATTTTCAGCAATTAATTCTCAAAAATTTACATTTTCAGTAATTAATTCTCAAAAATTTACATTTTCAGCAATTAGTTTTCAAAACCATACATTTTCAGCAATTAGTTTTCAAAAACCATACATTTTCAGCAATTAGTTTTCAAACCATACATTTTCAGCAATTAGTTTTCAAAAACATACATTTTCAGCAATTAATTCTCCAAAATGTGCATTTTTCAGCAATTAATTCTCAAAAACGTACATTTTCAGCAATTAATTCTCAAAAACGTACATTTTCAGCAATTAATTCTCAAAAACGTCAATTTCAGCAATTAATTCTCAGAAATGTGAATTTGCATTTTAATCAGGTAACGCAATATATTCTTTTATAAGGATTATGGAATAGCATGTGAAGATTATGGAATAGCATCATCATTAGCTTCAAAGCTTAGTTTAATAAACACAAAACATTAGTACATTACAGACAGATATTAACTCTCAAGAATTACATCTTTTAAAAGTATTGTAGCATTTTAAAAGAATCTATTTAAAAGTACGTTCACCTTAATAATTTTTACGGTTAAAAAAACAAATATACTTTTGAATATTGAATATATGTACATATATTATATATGTACATTACATTTGAATACATGTTCATTGAAAATCATGATCATTCGTGATTATTAACACAGCTGTAAAGCATAATTTGATAAAACAAAAAAGCACATGAAATATCATTTGCTCATCATTCCTAAATAATTAATGAAAAGCATGCCTATCGATATTGATTATCCTACGTACAAAATCTAAATACAGAAATGCGCGTGCAATATCAGCGCATCATGAATATATTCGAGAAATCCTCTTTCCATCGGAATTGATTTCCCTTTTCATAATTCTGCAGAGAACCAGGTTTCGAGAAAACCAAAATACCCACCAAGGACTGAGTGCTCAGTCATTAATACACCGAAGGTGGTGAATATGCGTTGTCCTGGCCGAAAAGTATTTCAGGAATCGGTAGAAGGAGTTGAAAGTGCAAGGCGCGTGTTTGTTGTCGGAGTCTAAATGGAGAATCTAAAATACCGTCGTCGGGCCTTGGGGGCCCTCCGTGCCACGTGATCCGTTCCCGCTGCATCCGAATCAAATTAGGCAGCAGCGACTCGTTCGATCGCTCTTGAACTGCCTGGCGCCGGTGCTCATAATATTTATCGAGATTCGAACCCGACACCCGAAAACTGGCATCGTTAACATGGGGGCAAGATTTCTGTGCCACCCACACCTGCGATGAATGGGTGTAATTGGATTCTTTGGATGAGACAGGTGGCACCAGATTTGCAACTCTTTTGCACACCTGCCAAATTTTAAAACATTTTATTCTTAATTTTTTGTTATGTAACATTGACAATCTACCTAATGTCAACGTTAATTATGTAACTCTTTGAAGGATCAACTGTTTTTTCAATACAATTTTAATTCCCAACCTTTTTTTTTTACTAAAATCGAAAATATGCATCGTTAGAATTATCACCAAGCTTAGATTAATAAACATAAAGCATAATGTAAATATACTTACATTACAGTCAAATATCAACTCTAGATAATTACATCTTTTCTGATAAGAATTATTTAAAAGCACGTTCATCCTAATAATATTCTACTTTATATTTTACCGTAATAAATTTTTACCTAAAATTTTTGGCTTTAAAACTTATTTATTTATTGTTTTAAAAATTCAGGTATAAGTTTAGCCATTCTGATTGCACATTAAAATTAAAACTATAATCTTGTGATTAATCACCAGAGCTTACTCGATTATTATATAATACATCGTTGCTATTATCATTAAATATCTTTTATTTCATTCATTTTGAGAAAAAATAATGTAAGTAAATGTAAGGGTCATAGATAGTAATACATAGCTCATAGTTAATTCTTGGTTATAGGACGTCGATTCAAATGTCTGTAAAACAACATGAAATTGCTGAAGAATGGTTATCTCTAGACGTATATTATCAAGAGGGAACTTGTATTGCTTAAATTAATACAAGGCAGCCTAAAATAATTGTTTTAGTCTAGAAATAAGAATTAAATTTCTCGTGAGTTAACTCATGGTTTCTGAAAAATAACAAATATGAGATACGAATGTACTCGGGTAATTCGTTAAGGGATTCAATGAAAATTATATTAAATAATAAAATGATAATTATATGAAATCAATTTTATCATCATCAATCAATTGATGCCCTGTATAGAAATCTACACTGAATATAAAAATAATGCAATGAATATAACAAATTTACAACAATCCAATTTTTTGTAAAGCATTTACCGTTCTCCTGTTTTGTTTAAAAAGTATTATGAAAAACCTTTTTAGATTTTATCATAAAACACAAAAAAATAAAGATTTAAAAATACTCTTTTTTTGAAAACAAACATTCTTTCAAGACTCAAAATTAGTAAATTATAAAATTAAAAATATTATTTCAAAGAAGCGGACATTTGTAAATCATCATCAACTACTTGTGATTTTGACTTTAAAAAATATTGATGTGATTTGCTTTTCTTGATGCGAACTTTGAAAATCACATGATTTCGTATTGCTATTTATATTACATGAAATTTAATTTCTATAAATTGATGCTTTCTTTATTGATTAATATCATTCTGATGCCAAAACAAATATTTATATACTATTTAAATGATTAAGGTATTTTATATTACATTTGTTTAGATAAAATTCAACGTTAATTTCATCGATATTCTTTCATATAAGTGTTTTGGCCACGATCTTTAGGGGTGTGACTTTCAGTATGGATTGGTTTTTAGCTCTATTTTTGCACACTTAGGGCTAATTAGACAAGAACCACAGTTTAACGTGGGCTACATCAGAACCACTAACAAACATCCATGCCACAACCAGGATTCGAACCTGAAGCCTGTGGTACCAAAGGCCAGAACGCTAACCAATTGACCATCAGACCGCTTTCAAGATGGAAATTGCTGCACGATGTATTTCCTACAAACATAAATTAATCTTTCAAAGTAATATAATTTTTGAATCAACTAAACTTGTATCATCAAAAAGGTATTACCATTTTTATGGGTGACACTGGATTCAAATGTCACATTCATATAATTATTCCTTAAGACAAGGAGAAATAATGACTCGTTGCTCTGCAATTTCGTGTTGCATTGAAGAGAATTCAGGAAACTGCAGATAGGCTATTGATTCGTGAGAAGCCTAATGGTCAATTGGCTAGCTCTCTGGTCGTTGGTACCACGGGCTTTAGGTTCGAATCCGGCAGTGGTATGGATGTTTGCTAGTGGTTTGGAATTCACGTTAAATTGTAGGTCCGGTCTAATTAGCCTAGCGTGTGAAAAAATGGCCGTAGAGCGACAAACCACACCAAACCTATTGATTTGTAATTAATCATAATTTTCACCGAATCTACTCGTTGAAATAACGATTACATCACACGCTACCAGCATAAAGGTACCAGCATATGTATAAGCTTCATCACCCTGGTCACCAAAGCCAGCATGCACTAACACAAGACTGGTTCATATCTCTGTAATATAACACATTCCCCTATCATAATGTCTGGATATTTTACAGCAAATACAAAAAAGTAAAATAACAAAATACACAATCCATATACATCTCTTTCTAACTATCTATTCAATCCAAGTCACTACGCGTGTCGCCTCCTTTTCAATTTAAAGATAAACGAAAATGTCCTCTGGGCATAAGACACGAATGAATTTCAAATTACCTTCATTAAATTCAGAAACTTTATTTTACAGTAAACAGAGAAGCTGGAGCTTTCCTAAAGACTCCATTTAATGAGCTCGACCCTTCAGCTATGGAATTTATTCAAAGAGGCCAAGAGAGAGAAAAAAAGGCAAAGTATTTTTTTTTTTCCTGCAGTACTGTGAAAAACTCAGTGTTTTCTGGGAACACTTTTTGTATCAGATATTCAATCCGGCAGCAGTAAATTAAATATTCTGAGAAAAAAAAAAAATTGACAGACTCGAGACATTTTATTTTCGGAACTAGCACCATGCTTCAATTTCTACTGGGTCTAAAGAGAATAAAATAAGGAATATATAAGTAATTATCACTTATAATTTTTTTCTTTAAATAAAGATGTGCTAATGCAGTCTGTCATACATATTTAACTATAATATTATCTATTAATATGGGTACTTCGTGTCTGAGAAGTGCCTTGAATTATTAAGAATTTTAAGCATGCAACAAAGGACCCTCTTTGAGGCCCTACTCTGAATAAGTTGCTGTATTTTAATGCCGGACATTTAGATCTAGAATTAATTAAATCATAATTTAAAATCTTTATAATTAATTAATCAAATAATTCTCAATTATAATTCTGGCATTGATATTTGAGGCATTGTTTAAATCGCAATCACAGTTGATAATCAGTACAATGGCACATATATGCCAGAATCTTTATTTAAATAAGTATATGGTAATGTGGTGTTTCATTAATATGGTGGCATCGTACTTGGTAAGTGTCACTTAAATCATTGAGAGGATAGATAGAAGTCACTTTATTTAGTGGCCCAACTCCGAATAATTGGTATTTGATAAAGCCAGGCACTTTTGATCTGGAATTGATTAAATAATTTTAAAATCATCATAATTCTGGCAATCATATAATTATGAGTCATAAAACTGGCATTGATTAAATCATAATTGAGGCATTGATTAAATCACAATCGATAATCAGTAGAATGACACACATATGGCAAAAAAAAATTTTTTTAAATAAGTATATGGTAATGTGATATTATGTGTCACTTAAATCATTAACGTTAGGTATTTGATAGAGGTCAATTAATTTAGTGGTGCCATTCCGAATAATTCTATTTAACAAAAGCAAGTACTTTTGATCTCTCATATGATGATTTTAAAATTGTGATTTAATCAAATTCCATTTGCTATGGCAACGATCAGATATGTTGTGGATTCAATGAAAGACTTTAAGCATTAGGATTCCCAGAACACACCAGGGCTCCTGTAACAATCACCCATATTTTTCCAGCATAATTCTGACGGAAACCCCAACCATAATATTTGGTGGTTCGCATCCATTTCTCCACCTCCTCCAGACTTACAGAAAATTTTACAGTTTACAGGATTTATCGTACCCCTCCCCAGAACAGATACACATGCTTTGGCTTCCCTTTACGATATTTATATACTTTATACTTTACGATACTTTATTTGCTATATTCATGTGGGGTTCGATACAAAATCCTTCAATTAGACTGATTTTTTTTTATTAAAAATCAGTGGTCTCGAATCTATTGCCATGAATAGCCGACCGATGAGTCACCATTGATATTAAATGCCGAGAATATTTCTACGGGTAAATGCTCAGTATTTGTCTGTCGTATAAGAAAATTCTCACCAGACAGTGTGAATAACGATACAAGATGTATATATGTGATATAAAAATTGTCATTTAGTCTCCTCATTTGTGAAAGACGGAAGGAATTTGAGGCTCCAGTGAATCTGAGCCCTTCTGCACACTAGCAAGCACGCTATCGCTGGTTAACGAGTCAGACAATAAGGTAATCTGGCACTGAAATTTATACGTAGCAGTTTTAGTGAAATATATACCTTTATTGTGGAATTAACAGAAGGACACGAAACCAGAATCTTCCATTTCAGTAAGTTTCCGTTAAGTTAATCAGTTGTCAAAAAGTTCGCCCGTTGGGCTAAAGGAGGAAGGTGCAAAATACCTATGTACTACGGTATTGTTCATTTCGAACTGTGGTGGTTCAATATCGGTATAATGTGATGCACTCTGGGTAATAATGAATCTGCCACACATTTGCCATTCGACTGGGAAGGACTTCAGAGTGAAGTACAGAAAAATATATTTTAAAACCACAAAAACATTATAATATATTTTCTCATAACTGTTTTTCTTCCAAAATGAAATGAAAAGGACTTGTAAAAGATTTATTTTATTTGAAAAAGTAGAGTCAAACTTGTTTGGTTCGTAGATCAACGAAATAATAAATAAAAGGTAATTTTTGCATAAAATGAATGTCACTCAACTTTTAAAAAAAAAAAAAAAAATTACTTTCGCTTTACTCTTTCAAAGAGTTCCAAGAACTATAATTACGTTTTCACTTTAAAAATATTATGATTCTTTTTCTTTTTTTGAATAACTTCTTTGAGTTACCCAGTAATTTAAAAATGGTGCGAGATTGAAGAAATAAATACCAAAGCACTAACATAAAAAAATTGCTAATATTTTTAAAACTGAAAATATAAAGCAAAGACATATCTTTTAAAAAGGATAAGTGTGTTTGTGACATGCATCCCAGTAAATCACACAACGGTAACCGTACTTTAGAAATCGCAATTTTTAATCCATAATTGATATTATCCTGTTTGCAATGCTAGAGAAAACAGTAATTTGGGTTACAGCCAAATGGAAAAGCGAAATAACTTAACGCATAGCTCTTGAATCCTTTCAAAATTCAACTGAAAGGTAAATATGAGAAACACATTTATACTACTGGTGATAAACGAAGAAAATGTAATTATTTAGGAATAAGCTCAAATGATATATGTAAATTAAGAATTTGAACTACATGAATAATTTAATAAAAATCAGAACCCCTTTTTGTGTATAAAAATAATTTAACTACTACAAAAATTTATTTGCCAAATATTAAATTACATAGGTCATTTTGTTACACTAAATAATGTTTATTGAAATCATGAATAAGTAACTAATTAATTTTATGTACATCGATTAAATAATTCATTCGCTTATCTCAATGACTTTTATTTCCAAAATTTAAACGAGAAATGTAAATGTAGTATAATTCATTAACTCTTGACGCTTTGCAGCCTGATGGCAATTGACTAGCGCTCTGGCCTTTGGTACCACAGGCTTCAAGTTCGAATCTTGTTGTGATGGTGGTGGTGGTGGTGGTGGTGGTGGTTAGTCGCTCTACGGTCATCTTGTGCACTCTTTGGGCTAAACAGACCGGGACCTACAGTTTAACGTGGATTCCGAACCACTCACAAGCATCCATGCCACCGCCAGGATTCGAACCTGAAGCCTATGATACCAAAGGCCAGAGCACTAGCCACTTGGCCACCAGGCTGCTGTGATGGGGGAGGAGATGCTTGTGAGGGGGTTCGGAATCCACGTTAAACTATAGATTCCGGTCTAATTAGCCCAAAATGTTCACAAAATGACAGTAGAGAGACATACCAAACCAATCTTGATGTCTTTGGCAACATATGTAGACACTTAGGTTTTTATAATTACAATTATTGTCATTACTAAAAAGAGCACAAATTTAATAATAAATTATTCAATACAGAATCTTTCAAAAAAAAAAATACAATATGGTATGGCTGCACTGATAACGATATTTAAGGTGTACAAGTTAATTAGTGATATGAAAATAGCGTAAAGTAGTATTTCGACTGTCAGTATTATTGGAACATATCTTTAATATTTGATAAAAATAATACTAGACATATTAAATATATTTACTTTTTTTATAATTAATGCCTGGATTGTATGAATTCATTTCATTTATAAATTACTATTAACGTTGAAGGCATTAAGGTTTATGTGCATTTTTGTATCCCCCATTTTTTTGCTTTTTGAATTTCTATCAATGTAAAATGAATAAATCGCAATAACACGAAAAAAAAAAATTAAGTAATTTCTTTATCACTATAAAAAAAAATCTTCCGTTAAGATGTTAAAATCCGAAAAGACTGAAATAATAAAGCTAAATTTAAACTCTAACAAAAGTTAAAAAGAAAAAGTCAAAGAATTGCAGGCACATCTTTTGAGTCAGTGGATACAAAACTTTGACATTTAAATTGAGGGTTGCTCTCTAAGATATATTTGACATTTTTGATAGTTTTCAAATTTTATTACGTTAAAGGACAGAAAGGAATAGTATCCAATCTCGGAAAGTTTATTTTGGGATAGCAGTGTAAGAAAGTTAAGCCAGTGTGTAGCATTTGACATGCAATATGTCAGAAATCAGAACAAATAAAGCATTTAAATGTCAAAATGTTTGATTTTGTTGGCATTTCTTAGTACACTATCTAATGTTAAGATATATTTTATTAAACTATTTTCGTAATTTATTTAATCAATTTTGCCCCAAAATTTCAAAAGATTTCGAATCTAACAGATTAATACTTATACAGTTAGGTTTGATTACATTTTTAAATTATACATGGGTCTAAGTTCATTTGCTTTTACATTAATTTCATTCAAATGTATATATAAAAATGCAAAAAATTTATATACTTGTCAAAAAGTTAATTTCAAGAAAATTCTAAAAGATACATCAGTATTTTATAAATTATACTTTAATGATTCTGTAAGGTTGCTTATCACCACACTTTCAGTTTAACAAACAAAACGATTGTTCCTACATTCTGGGAAACTTAGTAGCTATCAAATTTCTAACATCCGGAGATGAGGAGTAAGAGATCCGGCCAGAAGGGGTCGGAAACACAGACTAGGATGGACTCTCAAGGACACAAGACACAATACTCTCTTGGAGGACAGCAGAGTTTTGGCTGTAAATATTTAATTGTAATTAAACTGTGCTTCCTCCTACGCACTTCAAGAGAAATGGTCAGTACGCCTAGAGACTCTCACCCGAGAGGAAATACTGCGCAACCTGCATTGCCGCTGAGAAACGTTTAGTTTTTACAGACAGAAATATATTTAGCTCAACCCTGAGTATTAGTTGGCCTACAGACTCTCATCCGGAAGGGAAGTATATTTCGTGTACCCTGCTCGTAGCTGAGTATCGGGTTGTCGGTTTAGAAGTGAAATCTTTCCACGAATCATAATTATATGACTTTAAATGTGTTAAATAGTGTATGGGAGAGATGTTTGTGAATGTGTAAATAAAGCTGTGAGTTCTCCAACCTGTGCCTCAAGTATTTCAACCCAACCACACCCAGTTACAATTAGTTTTCCCAACCTGCACACAACAATCTGGCGTCCCACGTGTGGTCCTTACAACACTACAATGTGACGCCCAACATGGAGCCGCTCGAATCGGCAACACTACAACTGTAAATATGGAGAAATGTTTTAATGCTTTAAGTAACAAACATCATCATTAAGAATATCAGATATTATAAAAAAAGAAAATGTAATCGAATACATCAAAATTGTACAATTACAAATAAGACATTTTTAAAGGTTTTGTGGACTATCATTAAAAGAAAAGAAAATAACCCCAGATTCTTTCTATATTTAATAATCCACCTAAATAAATTGTGCAATTAAATATTAAAAAATAATAAAACAAATTAGGCTTTTTTTTTTTTTTTTACCATAATCAAACATAGTAAAGACAAAACTTTAACTTATTTATGAGTTTGCATTGATTTTCAAAATCGTATCGAATTATTACTTTTCAAAACTATATTGAATTAATGAGTAAGTAAAGATAACAAAAAATAGTTTCTTAGTTTTTAAAAAAAAATCCAAAATGTTTATTCAATTTTTTTTTTCCTTCTCAAGAAAGTTGAACATGCCTACCACGACTGACACAGATCCATTTTTAAATAATCCACAAGGAAATCTAGAATACCACCTACAGCTCAGCTAATGATACGGTTTCCAACGTTCTTCTGTTAAGAAGGAGCTTCGTGAAGTTCAGATTTCACAGAAGAACTGTTTATGTAGTTTTTTTCCAATTGGAACATTCTTCGTAGAACACAGTGGGTAGTTTAATATTCCGGTTCAAATACTTCTTGCCAACACAGATGACAACAAAAAACCCCGGCTAATTTGTGTCAGATAGAACCATCGTGTGTTTGAAAACGAACTGAAAAGCTGATATTATGTTTTTCTTTAATTTTAATTATTCGATTTCATGCAGTACATGCGTGAAAACTGTTATCTTGAGATCTACGAGATTATTTAAAATTATGCATTTCACGGAAAATATATATATATATTTGCAATTAAAAAAATACCACGCCTCAGATTGAAATTCTAATTTAAATCTAGTATAAAAGGCTCAGCCGCAAATATATAACGCAATTAGAAAATACAAATCGTCCTGCCAATATTCTTATTAGCCCGATTCAGTATCAGTGGAAAGTTACGCAGCCATCGTGCAAAAGGACTCAGGTTTGGTTTGTCGCTCTACGGTCATTTTGTGCATACTTTGGGCTAATTTGACCTGGCCTACAGTTTAACGTGGATTCCGAACCATGTACAATCATCCATGCCCAGCCAGGATTCGAACCTGAAACCTCTGGTACTAATGGCCAGAACGTTAGTCAAGTGGTCATTAGGCCGCACAATTCACTGAGGTTTGTGTCATTGGTGGCATCCGTTGCAATTACTGTCATAAACGAGGGGACTAGATGGCGATTGTGCCAAAGTGTGTAAAACGTCTCGCCTCGATAATCATGTTGCTTGATTAAAATTCCCCGGGTTTTCTGCCATACGACATGTAAATGCGGAAAATTACTCTTAAATTTCATTCTTTCATCGCCTGATGTCTGGCTGTTCAATGCTGATGAAGTGGATGTACATAAGGGTTACCGATAACAAAAAAAAAAAAAAAAAAAAATAGAGAGTTTTTGCATACCGTACTTTAAAAAATATGGTATTTATGTATGGTATTTTTTGCTGTTTGCGTATCTGTAATAATGTTTCCTATGAGCATGCGAGCTAGGAGAAAAAAAAAATCTATGTCTAGCTAAAACCGACTTTTGCACGCTGTTTTTTTGAATTTGATTTACTAGCTGGTGATATTACGAGCACTGCTTTGATAAAAGAACTAGCTTCAATGTCCATGGATTCATCAGAAGACATTTATCAATTTAATCAAGAAACACTTCTGTCTTGAAATACATGGTCAGTAGGCTAGAGCTCTGCCTTTGGTACCACAGGCTTCTGGTACGAATTCAGACGACAGCATGGATGCTGAGTGGTTCAGGATGTCTGTTACCGACGAAAAACACCAAAAAGGCAAAAAATAATTTCTGATAACGTTGAAGTTGATTGAGATAGCTGAGACTAAGGATATCAAAGGAACGTGTTGGACATATCGTGAATGAATATTTGGATATACGAAAGCTCTGTTCAAAGTGGGTGCCGCGCGAGCTTTGACCCAAAAAGAACAACGCTTGATGATTCTAATCCAGGCGATGTTCAATCGTATGAATTTTGCGTCGAGACAATGGTTCGGAATCCACATTAAACTGTAGGTCTCGACAGTCAGCCGAATGGACTGCAAAGTGATGAACATTAAAAATGCTATAACTCACATAAAGTGGTGACAAACCAAGCTGTCAAATTTATACACGTGTCTTTCGAAGGTCAGGGAAACATGAAATTTCTAAATTCATCAAAGATCATATGTGTCTGCCTACAAATATCTAATTGGTTAATCGCCAATTGATGTTAAAATTAGAAGACTAAGAAAACACATAGACTTAAGATTATTGACAAAAAAGACTTATTAAATACGAATAAAATATTTCATCTATACAATATTTCGCATAAAAATGTTTTACTTTTTTTTATTATTTATGGATTGAATTTGTTTAGTAAATGTTCGATAATTTCCAAAGAAATCTTTAAAGTCTAAAACATTGATAAATAGGTGTAAATAACGACAAAATAACGATTTCCATAAAAAAATTTATTGGTTTTATATCAATATAGAGTGAAATAATATTTTTAATAGTAAACTATTAATTATTTTATTTTAAATTTGTTTAAGTACGCAACAAAAATTATTAATTATTAATAAATTGAAGATTGATTAGAGATTCAAAGTATTTGCATTTGAATTCGAAAAATGACTTGTGTCACCTTGATACGTGCGTTTTATTCATTCTTGAGAAAACGGTAAAGGTGAACGAAATCTATAGAATTTGCAGGAAATGCAAGGGGAGATGTTTAGCTCCAAGAAGAATGAACCCAAAGGCTAACGAGGCTAAAGCTATTTAAGATTCGATTTTTATCCAGACATGCAACCTCTGCCACTGTGACTTTTAAAACAAACAAATTTTTCTTTTAATTCCAATAATAATTTTAAAATTCTAAATAAACATTATTTTTAAATGTTATCCCAAAATGTATGAACGTGCAAATGTTTTCAATAACAAGAAATTGAGGTAAGGTAAAGATTATAAAAGGATAATAGTAAGGGTAATTTCCTACTTGTCGCCATACATTTCTAAGGTAAGAGATAAGGCACTTTTGCATCAATTTTTAGCATCATTGAATAAATAATAAATTTTTGTTTTTCACTATTGAAATTTTATGATTCAAATCACATTCAAAGATAATTAACAGAAATACAATTTGTTATCAAAAACGTTTTAATGGTCTTGATTGCTTTTTAATTTTCACAAAATCAAAAATAAATGAGAATAATTTTATGGATAAAAATCAAACTCTATAAAAATAATGCATTATAAAGATTAAAAAAAACTTGCCCGAAAAGATTTTGTGATAAAAATTAAACAATTTACCGATTTTTGTTACAGTTACTCTTCGTAAAGCATTTGCCATTAAAATAAGTAAGAATCAAATTTATATAAAATATAACTATCAAATAATAATATAAACATTAATAATTACTTAAATTTGTTAAAAATATAACTTGTTATACGAAAATAAAGTACAACATGCATTTTAATCGTTTTGGTAGCCAGTGTACTAAATAAATGGGGATTGAAAGTTTTAAATGAAATCAATGAATTCTTTACAATTAATCAATAACTAAAACAAGATTAAAAATACGCGTTTATGCACAAATGTTATTTTTAGGATTGAATTGCATATTAAAATGATTAAATGATATCTTAAATGTTTTTAACGTAATGTACAGTTATGCTGTATTGGAATATCGGCATTTTAACCTCAGCATATTCACCATTACAATGGTAGATATTTAGCAGATTTAGCGTTACTACAAGGGAGTGGCTATTACACTGCTACTATATTTTACCATCACAATTTTGAACAAACTCCCTCAACAATGGCATATGGAGGTTTTTACTCCATGCCACTTCCACTTCACGAAGGAATTTTTCAGCTTAAGGATTTATCATACTCATCTTTGGTCGGTTTGCTTGTTGAAATTCGACTTGATTTGGTTTATCACACTTCGGTCATTTTTCGCACACTAGGGCTAATTAGATTGGGACATGTAATAAAAGTTGATTCCAAACTACTAACAAACATCTATGCCCCATCTAACATATATCTAAGATTTGAACCCGAGGCCTAAGTTGCCAACCATTTAGTCATTAACCACTTGTAGGGATTTGAAGCAGTTTGGATACTCAATGTGCAAGTCATCAAACTGCTTTGATTTATATATTTTCTGGAATTGAATCCACATTGTTAGATCTCCAAACAAGTTGTTTGGCCATAAGAATGGTTGTCATATTAAAAGTCCCATCGAAATAAATAAACAAAACAATATAAGATATGGTAATTAATTTAATTTATATTTAAAAAAAGATTAAAATAGTATCAATATGTTATTAAAATAGTATTACAGATATGTGTTCAACATTTCTCATACAAACGATCTAAAGAGACATTTAATAAATAACCCAAATTAAGATGGAGCACTTTATTGATTTTTGTAAATGTATAGCCGACTTTAAAAAAAAAAAAAATATCATTTTAAACTTAATTTCCGCCAAGTGATTTACAAAAGTGATTTCTTCTTATTATACTAAACCAATTCTCACATGACCCACACGCATTCGCACTTTTACATAATGTAACATCACTTAACTAATTTGATGCCTGGAAATTTCGAATCCATTACGCTAAACTCGAGCAATAAAGATTAAATTTCAGGACTTTTTCAAAAATTCATAGACCTCGAAACTGCCTTTAAAAATGTACAAATCGCAACAAAAGAATGTCCCCAGCGCAATAATCTTAAGTGTACTTTAGCTTGATGAAAACAACCACCTCGTCTCATAACAGCCTCATAAAATATATTTTTACATGTCTCATCCTCTTGATCTCTAAGGAGCGTTCCTCCTGTGAAAAAGTCCCAGTTTTTATAGCTAATCATCGTAAAACGGCACAAAACCTTCCAGACAAATAAAAAGAATCTTTTTTTTTTTTTTCTTTCTTTAAAAATTTTATAGACAACTCTCAGCTTCTTTTGCGACTTAACGTACACAATTTAATGGATTATTAAGTATGCAGCATTTAATATTTGTCGAAGAAATTTATTAAAAAAAGCGAATTGCAGAATTTTGTTCCAAGACTTTCTAAGTTTTATGGTAGGACAGTATACACACTTTAAGGGATATCTCCAGTATATTCGTGTATAATATCCAAATCTTTTCGGAATAAGACGAGATAACTCATGAGAAAGTTAATTTTTCATTTTAGACTAAAACGAGTATTTTGATATAGTTTGTATTATTATACCAAGGATTTGGTTTCGTTTGTAGCTCTACGGTCCTTTTGTGCACACTTTAAGCTAAACAGACCAGGATCTACAGTTTAACGGGGATTCCGAATCTCTCACAAACATCCATGCCGCCGCCAGGATTCAAACCCGAAGGCCAGATCGCCAGCCAATTAGCCATCAGCCTGCTTATTATACCAAGACAGACACTCTTGATATCATCACTCTTGATCTCTTGGTAACAGTCATTCCATCAAGATTTCAAGTTGTTATACTTGGTTTGGTTTTTTTTGTCGTTCTACGGTCATTTTGTGCATACGACGGCTAAACAGACCGGGACCCAGTTTAAAGTGGATTTCGAATCACTAACAAACACCCATGCCACCGCCAGGATTCGAACCTGAAGCCTATGGTGCCAAAGGCCAGAGCGTTAGCCAGTTTGCCATCAAGCCGCTCAAGATGTTATGCAAACACATTCGATGTCATTCAGAACTCAAAAGACGGGCAAGGTATTGCGTGTTATTTATTACGTATTACCGTTATTTTTTCTCAAAATTATTAAAAGTGAAGACAGTTTTAGTGGCAATAGCAGCAATATATTATATGGTGTTACGGAAATGCTTTGGAGATGAATAAGAGGATTATAGTTCTGATTCCAATCCTAATCCGATTATACTTCGAATGGCTAAATTTTTGTAAGAATTGTTATAATAAAAATACATAAAACAGGATAAATCCTTTTGATCATGACATGAATTGATACAATTATTCTAACAGTAAATTTTTCTGTTTCAGCTAAAAAAAAAAATCTAAAAAAAAATAAACAAACTGTACGTGAATTTAAAAAAAAATAATTCATTAAAGGGTTCATCATTAAGAATTCTGGCGATGAAATTTTAAATTTTAAGGGATTCTTACTTTTAAAGATCAAATAAATTATTACTACTGTAAGTCATTAGAACTGAAGCAATTTATATTCCCAACAAATATATCAGCGATAGCTAACTTGCAAACTTCATCCGGGAAGTAAGTATGAGTAAATGTTTTTCACACTTTAGGCTAATTAGACCGGGACCTACAGTCAGTTTTACGTAGATTCCGAACCTTTAACAAACATCCATGTCACTGCCAAGATTCGAACCTGAAGTCTGTGGTACCAAAAATCAGAGCGCTAGCCAACTGGCCATCAAGCAGCTTCCACACAGGAGTTGTTTTTTTTTTACGGGGTAAGCTTGTCAGTCCTGCGTCTTAAGCTATCCAATCATATTAGGTTGGAACATACTGCTTAAAGTGGATTACGAACCCGAAAACTGTGGCCAGAGCTCTAGTCAATCGACCATCAGACCTCATAGAGGAAACTTATTTCTATATAATTCCTCTTCAAACCAAATAAAACGCCTTTCGGCTTACAGATTTATCATATCTAAGCACAAAAACTAAAAGCTTCACTTATCGTGTCTGGAATTTAGCTTTCCTCTGTTTTGAAGCTTTCTGCTAACTGCAAGGCGACTCCAGGTCAATGAATTGGATGATTGATATGTTCTGTTTGGCCTGGTGTAATAGAACAATTCAGCTGTACAATGAACTGTCGCCTTCACTTTGATGTTAATAATAAAGAAAACAGTAACTGATACGCTCATTAGTCTAGAAAAACAAAAGTCCTCTAAAAAAGAATGGAGCTAGTTAATTATTCACTGCTCTGTTTCTCTTCACTTAAAAGAATCTACCAAGCTTATCATATTCTCGTCTCTTATTTTAGCTCACCGAACAAAAACAACGCAGGCCAAACTCATTTAAATGCAAAATAAACGTTGGGTTGTTTTCAGACAAGAGGGGTTATTTAGACAAAACAAGTGATTTCTAAAAAGGTACGAATTACAGAAGCAGTTTTGGTTTTCTGTGTATGCATGCCTGTTTCTTCTCCAAGGAACTGCTTGTTCAAGCGTCATAAAAAATTCCACCATAAAAACAAATAACCAGTAGATGTTAAAGAAAAATGTAATTTAAGGGTAAATATACACGAAATCTTTCCTACATTTACGACATATAAAATGGGAAAAAAAGATAGGTACATTACTATTGCTTGGGGTATTGAAAGTCCAGCGTACCACTAGATTGATTTGGTTTGTCGCTCTACGGTCATTTGTGCACACTTTTGGGTTAATTAGCCGGGTCTTACAGTTTAACTTGGATTCAGAACCACTAACAAACATCTATGCCATCGCCAGGATTCAAATCTGAATCCCGTGGCACCAAAGGCAGAGAGTTAGCCAATTTGCCATCAGGCTGCCGATGTGTACCACTAGAATGAGGTTCTCAACCAGGAATAGATGTATCTCTCTTATGATTCTATGCACTTTAATATTGAAACACCTCATTCAAGCTCATCTCTTTAATGACCTGAAGTTAAATCCACAATTTCTCATACATCTATGCAATATTTATTGTAATAGTGTATTCAATAGAAATAACAGGTTATTGATAGAAATTATGGATTGTATTTTATAACATAATTTCATGCAAGATAAATAACTGCATTGCTCGCATATACACACTTTTAATAAATTTTAAACGAATTTTATTGTCTAGTGTATTATACTTTTTACACAGATAAATTATGATGATGTCCCATTGTTTTTATATAACAAAATGATAACAAATAATCATTTAATTTCTACCTGAGAAAAAAAGTAAAGATACTATTATAATTTTATTAGCATTAGTATTTACTATTATGGAAATTATAATTTTAGGTTCATTTATGATTATGTTTAGGCTCATTTATGCTCATTCACAAATTATCACTTTAAAATTAGCTTATATTCAAACTCAGTAGAAAGATGATGAGAAGCCATGAAGCTATTATTTAAGACGTTCACAAAAGATATTTTTTTTCTCAAGCTTTTCTCAGTCTACTCACATAAAAAAAAAAACTTTTATTTACCATCATCGTAGATATTTCCTGCAGCTGAACTAAATGTTCCCCATGAGTAAAGGTAGCCAGATTCGTCGGTTTGTAATTCGGTGAAATTTTACGTGCACTGAGAAATTTACAGAAGCATAAAGAAAGACCATCAAATATTACGATGCTTTATTACGATGACCCTATAAAAGTATAGTAGATCATAAAGAATTCGAGAATACCAGCTGATGATTAGCTCGAGAGAGAAAAAACATCAACCATAAACAGGACACGAATTGAGACAACAGTTATGTTAATTCTTTATTTCATCACAAGTCAATAGCGTTTACTGTAAGAATTTTCTTTTTCATAGAGCATTTAAGTATACTTAATACATATGCC
>BPLR01014707.1:0-43859 GCA_021605095.1 Caerostris extrusa
GCCAGTAGGAAGACGGCTCTTGTGTTCAGTGTCACAGGGTTCTTCTGGAGTCGGAGGTGCCATGGCTGTTTGCAGTGTTTCGGACTTTAAACCGTAGAGCCTTCGGCTAAGACGGAGAACTCTAACCCTTAAAAAGATCTGTTCGAACTCTGGCAAAAGGCAAAACGGCCTTGGACAAACATGTGCCTGTTGCGCCCTGATGATCATGATATATATGAACTATATATATATCGTACGAGGTAAATCTGTTTCCTGTACTAATAAATATTTGAGTTTTCTCTGTTTTGCAGGAACATATAATAGCTACGAATGAAAAAATTAAATATCTAAATGGGATATTTTTTTATGCGTATATAATGGAATTTCGCTAGTCTCCATAAAAATTAATTTTTAGCTAATACAATTTAAATGAATTAAATATTTTTTCCCTGTGGAAAATCACATGAATAATACTTGATACCTAATAAATTTACAAAAATGCCTTCAAAATTTTCCCTTGGACTCACACCCTCTAAATATTGACTAAATTTATTCATTTTTCATAATGAACGCCAAAAGTGAAAAAGAAAAAATCCAGACACTTTATGAATCAGGGTCGTAATTTATGGAAAACCCGATTCTAATTAACTTTTATAACCGCAGGTGGAAAAACAACAGATTTATGCAAAATTCGGGGTAAAAATGACAGTGCATAATACATAAAAAGTGTCATTAAATCTGTGCTTCGAAAGACAGAGTTTATGGGCAAGGACTGGACCGTTGACGAGATTTCAGAATGAAAAATAATAATTAAAGCCCTGATCACATGAAATCTTTTAAATGACAAGATTGTAACGAGTAAAAAATAAGTCAGTATCCCCAGATTAGCCAAGGCTCAAAGCTAAAAATCTGATTGGATTAAAACATTTTTTTTTTTTCGTTTTTTTCACAAAGCAAGTTGAGATATGTAATTATTTATTACCTTGAATTTTTAAAGATGGTAACAATCGGAAGATGGTAACAATCGTTTTTCTAATTTAATGAAAAAAATCTTTTTAATTGGGTTGGCTAGATCAGGGGTTTTCTAAATTTTAATTAGTGGCCCCCATAAAATTAAAAAAAAAATCTTACAGTGTAACACTTTCAAAATTGAAAATATTTAACCACCCAGTCATTCATATATCATATCGATATCGATATCTATAATAGATTATTATAAAATTAATTTTAAAATTGTTAAGAAAAAATAGAGGTAAGAATAAATAAATTAAGGTGTGTGATATTTGAGATAAGATAAAATTTTAAGATAATTTTGATAAAAATTAAAAGATTTAAAAATACACAAAAAAGAGTATAACATGAAGTTTCTGTCAATCCCCTTCACTTCATTTCTAATCTGAAATAAATGAAAGGGCATTTTCAATTTTATGTTCAAAATAGATTCTGTTGACTTTCTGCAAAAGTGAATTATTTAATTATTCATGAAAAGTATTCCTCTATTATTACTTTCTGATTGGAAACTGCATTATTTTGTTTGAAAATGTATACAAAACCAGTTACCAAAAAGACAGCAAAAAAAAAAAAAACTGTAATGAAACCTAGCGGTATTAAAATATGATTTATCTTTCTTTTGAGTTAAAAGAAATTGGATCTTTTAGAGTTAAAAATGCAAAACCAAAACCTTTTGAAACATCTCTTTGTGCCATCGTTTTAGCAATTGAGATTCAAAGCTAAAAGGACTTTGTAAACTTAAAAGAAAGTTTTAAAACCCAATAAAGAACAGCTATAAAATGTAAGGAAATAATAGTGACTGAAGTACGTGGAAAATGTTAAATTTGTTTGGGAATTTTCTTAAATTTTGTAATGTTCTTTTTCCATTATAAATTTAAATATTATAAAAAAAAAAAAAAAAATAGGAAAAACTCAAAGCTTTCTAAGGTTTCCTGAGCAGAGGTTGCTATCTTTAAAATTTGTTTGATGTCGCACAAAAATATTTGTTTGATGCCATTTAAAGTTTAAGCTATCCACAATAAACATATTAACTGACCAATAAATAACGTAAATTGTGTTCATAATAATATTTGAAGTCTTAATTTCATTTTCTAAATAACTGCAGGAAAAACTGCAAATCAATGCAAAAAAATAATCAGAATAAAATTAATACCTTATTACTATTATATAAATTAATATAAATTAATGCCTTATTTATTATTTATTAATTAGAATAAAAATAAGATAAATTGTCTTTATGTATAAAAATAAATAAAACAGATTAAATAAAAATCTTAACAAACATAATCTTTTAAATAACATAAATCTTTTAAAATTTAATGCAAAACATAACTAAATATAAAATAAATAAAAACTCTACAAATATACAGAGTAAATAAAAATTAAAACTTAAAAAGTAAATAAAATTATATATAAATAAAACCATAAAATAACAATACTAACATATAAAAACAATTATCAATAACCTAATGTATAACAACAAAAAACAAACACTTTTCTTGAAATAAATCCATCTCAGTATAATTTCTGCTGTTGAGTTAAAATTATTATAGAATTGAAATTAATAAGTGAAAAACAAAATAAAATAGGCCTATTTAGGACTATAAGAGATCAATCAAAATTTGACCAATATTATTTAGAAAACGAAATTTACAGAGAGAAAATAAAAAAACGAAATTCAATAAAAAAAAATGCAAATAACTCGCAATTTTAAATAAGTGGTCTCTTTTACGATCCCCTCGTGAATCGCTGTTACCATTTTGAGAAACATTGATCTAATGCAATGGAAAATGATTATACTGTAAGACGCGATCGAAGAATGGTTGTAGTACTTGGAAAATGTAAAAATTTGTTTGATGTTTTTAAATTGTGTAATGCTCTTTTTAGATGTAAAAAAAAAGGAAGTTTTGGTTATTCGAAGATTCAAACTGCAAAGTTTAAAAAAAAAATTTATTTATTTATTTTCTTTTCATAACTATTAGAAAAAAAGAAATCAATTGTTGGTTTTTGTATAAACAAAAAAACAGTGAAAGAGCATTTGCAGAGGAAGTACGTATTCGAAAACCATCTTCGAACTATGAACTTCAAACATTAGTCTGCAACTTACCACTGAAAATTACTAATGTAGTACATAAGATTATTAGATTATTTTACTTTATTAAGTAAATTAGGTTAGATTAAGGGTATTAAAGGATTTTCTTTTTCAGAAAATGGAAACGATAAATTTAAAAACTCTAATTTTCTAATTTCAAGAGCCAGAAGGCTTTCTTCACTGAGACGTAACAGAAAGGTCTTCAGTAATTTGAAGATAATTATCTCCCAACCTCCTCAAATGCAGATGATTGAAAATTCCATCCATTATTTGATCACAACTGAAAAAAAAAAAAAAAATATTTAGGTCCAAACAAGGAATTCTTATTTGATGAGAGTTTATACTTCTTCCAATAAACTCTCAGAAGATAAGAGATATTTTCTCCTTTTTTTTAAACCAGGAGCTTCTTTCCAAATAATACTTTTTCAAATGTCATTTTATAGAGGATGATTTAATGATTTTACATCAACAATGATAGATAGTGTCATATAATATATTCTTTCAAGCTTTTTTTTTTTTTTTTATTTCCAATGGAAAGTACAAGAAGAATAAAAATAGTAATAACAACAAAAATAACAAGGGAAAAAAATACAAAAGAATAAATGTCCAGAAAATGCACAGATGACCGGAAGTCATTGCCTTAAGTGTTCTCTCACGCCAGTAAAGCGCTGTCTCCGAGTCGCCGTCAAGTACCGCACATCGTTGAGGTGGTCTCTGTTCATTGGGTCGCTTGAACCACAGGAAGGGGCAGCCAGGATTCGAAAAATATTTTAATACAATGGAGATGTTCTGCTAGACAGTCATGGCCAGTCAGAAGTCGGAACTGGGCGACAGCATGCCGTCGCGGATTGCTGGGTATTGCTAAAAGATCTTCAGCTCTCCAACGCTTTGACTTGATCTCATCATGAATTTGTAGCTTGTGGTTTTTAGTCATTATTTGTTTGATATAGTTTTATAGAATGGAGGGACAGTGACGAGGCTCGTTTGAAGTAGTTTTGAGCCTCTTTTTGCTAGACAATCTGCTTGTTCGTTCCCAAAATGCCCACAGTGGCCAGGTATCCACTGAAGTACCACCGTTTCATTTTTAAAGTCAGTTCCCGCAAATGAATATGACACTGGGAGATTTCCTCTGATGAAGGTGGCTTGTGGAACTAATAGCCTGAATTGCGGCTTGTGAATCAGACAAAATAACCGCTCTGTTGAATCTATCCTGGAAAATTAGTAAATACTTCAAAGCAATTCGGATAGCCTCCACTTCTCCATCAAAAGATGTTCGATATTTCCCAGCTGAAGCGTAGAAGGAGAACAAGTTCGAGAAGACTTGAACCTGCAGTAAAGAAATTTTCATAAAAGGAGCCATCTGTGTATACGTGCAACCATTCAGATTCTGGGTATCTTTGTATCAATTGTATCAAGTGTATAGACCCTCAAACATCTATAGAGGTGTTCTTCTTATAAAGTTAATCTGAAAGACTTAAATTTGCCTCAATATGCATGTAATCAAATGGACTATAGGAATTTTCTAACTCCTGAAAAATAGCTGGCAAATTAAGGTTCTGTCTGACATCCAGAACAAACTGAACAAAACCTTTTGAGTTTTTAAATTTCTAGCATCGATCGCATTAATTTCTTTCACGTAAATATGCTAAATTCTGCTAAACTGAATTATCTTGAAGACTTTGATTATATTGAATGTATTTTTAAGAAATTAATTTAGAAATAAAAAGTACAATTTCAATTTTCGTCTTTAAAACATAAAAAAAAAAAAAAAACTAATAATTGTAAGCAAGTCCAAAATTCGTTATTCGACATAAAAAAAATTTTAATTTGTTTAAAACATAAGATGTTTAAGAATGTACTTATTTCAGAAATAAATTTAAATTTTAAGAGAAAAAGAGGTTTAAGTTTATATTTTGCAAAGTTTATTTAAATGTAATTTTTCAGAAACTGTTGTTAAAGAATCAAATCTCTTCAAGAAGGAAACTATCCAATAACGCAAATATTTATCTTTATAAAAAAAACATAATACTAAAAGAATAATAAAAGTAAATACACGATATTGCAGCATTTATTTAATAAGAGGTTTAGTATTTGGTTCAATTTTTCTAGAAATCAAGACCAAAAGTGGTAAATGAAATGATATTTATTCGTTCATTTTTTTAAAATTATATCTAGAAGCATTTGTTCAGAAACATTCGTTGGACCAAACAAGTTTGCGCTTTATAACGTATTATTTAGCAACAAACGTAAAAATAATTTTTTTAAAGAAATTTTGATATGACATGCATAGTTAGTAATAAATAAGCAATTAAATAAGCTTTTGAACTAAAAAATTACTGAGATAGGTATCCAACATCCAGCCCTGCACTTTATTCACAAAGTACCTGATACTTTAGTTTGCAATAAGATAGAAATTATTTTTTACAAAATTGTTTTAAAATAATTAAATGTTTAGTTTTATATTAAATTAAAACTAGATTATTTTTACGGATTTAATCTTACAACAAATCCGAAAAGACTTTAAAGTTTTCCGATTACATTTTTAATGCTGATAATATGCGTCAAAAGCAAATTGTCGGTGATCCAAATTCTGTACATACCATAATCAAAGAAAAATATTTCAAGGTAAATAAATAATAAACATCCAAAAATTTACATTCATTTAGTAATATTCTGTTTAAATTCCTTTTAAGGAGAAAAAGATAACAATTCACGTTATAGATTATTGTCGCGCGATTATTTACATACACGCTTGTGGTTCTTTTCTACTAATATTCATTCATAGAATTCATTCATTCATTCTTCATTCTAGAATTATCTGGAATATTCATTCTTCATTCATTCTTCTAGAATTATCTGGAATAATCTTAGAGCTTCCTTTCAACATTTATATTCGAAATTAGATAGAAAGTTGGTCATTATTTTAGTGATTTTTCTTCTGTATGATGTATTAGATACAAGATAGCAAGTTCGGCAACTTTTTGCTACGAATGCTGTCTTGACTATTTTGCTCATTTAGTGCATTTATGTACGTACCTTATCACTTCCTATTTACAAGAATAGAACTAGAATCGGCGCATTGATGATCAACACATTGATATTTTTTTGTAATAATTTCACTGCCTTCACAGTGAATTTTATTCTAAAAACAACTGTCCTATACCAATTTGAATCGATAAGCAAGCAAGCACTAGAACAAGTCACAATGGTTTTTAAACGACAGAAAAACAATTAGTATTTATGTTTTAGTGAATTGTATTTGTAGTTTGCACACCTAATTTATCCAATCGAAAAACATTCCAAGTAACATTCCTTTTTCACTTAGGCGCAGATGAAATTTAACTTCCGTCTGGCATATTTTTTAAGCAGACATTTTTAGAGCGTTTAATTTAGAATAAGTAGAAACTAGTGAAATGTATAATCAGAAATAAAATTCTAAGAGTTGTATCTATTTGAGGCTTGTGCTTAATTTTCAAGAGCACCTAAAAAACATGACTAATTTTCAAGTACAAACTGTTCTTTTCTGTAGAGATGCGGGCGATTTGTTATAAGAGAAATGTGTGGGTTTGTACTTATAAAGATGTTTTATCAAAGCGTAGGAGAGAGGAAAGAATTCAGGCACATTACTATATTTAATTAATATAAAATCGGGAGAAATAATTAAAATTTTTCTGTATATAAAATTAAATTTAAAAAAATTAAATATTAATTAAAGAAGAGATTCTTAATTTATCGAAACCTGTTTCTAATTAGCATTATTTTAATCCCCTCAAGAACAATACAAGGAATTTTTATCTCCTCCTGGAAAAAACATGTAAAATAATAGTGCAATACTCAGGGCCAATGTAATTAAATTTGGTTTCGAAAGACCGAGTATGGGGAAGGGACTGGACCAACGAAGAGAGTTCAGAAAAAAGGAAAATACTTTAGTTGCATGAAATACAAGATATTAGCAAATGAAAGTCGTTACAATGTTATCAGATTAGCTTTTTACCAAAGATTAAAAAAATTAAGATTCCAAGAATTGAATTATGAGCAGTAAACTAATTTCAGCAGAATTATGAGCAGTAAACTACGTTTTCACCAAGGCAGCAGAGAGGGAATTATGGGAAATGCTTTTTTTTTTGCTTGGAATTTCGTCTGGTGAATGAGAATAGTCGTTTTTCTGATTTAATGAAAATAACATTTCTTAGTATTGTTAACTAGATCAGGGCTTCTAAAATTTGTTTGGTTCATAAGTTCCTTAAAAAATTTAAAGAAAAAACTTCAAGGAAAATCCCCCTTTCAAAATTAAAAATTCTAACATCCCTGCCACGTGTATGCAAAAACCCCATGAAAACAACATTGTTTGAAATGTTATAGGAAGTATATATTTTATTTATCATATTTGGCTCAACAGCCTTAGTGGGCCAAGCCTTTTTGCTATTGGCAGATTTAGAAACATGAAATTTGTTACTTTTAATGGATAGGTTTTTCTTAGCCCTACACCCCACTCCCTGGTTTGTCTCCTACTATCATATTAGAGTGGGACCTAAAGCTAAAAGTGGATTCCGAACCAATACAAACACCCAAGGCACTGATAGATAAAGATAGATAGATATATAGATAATATAGATAGCGTGTATATATCTGGTATCAACTGGATAAAGTATATCGAGTTTTCTTCTGTACAAAAATGAAAGTCATAAAAAAGTCTTAACAAAATATTCCACAGTTTCTAATAACGTAATTATTTCATTAAACAAAAAGTTTCATTAAAATATAAATTGAAATTTAATTATGCAGTGTAAAATAAAAAATCGGAATAAATTATCAAAAAATAAAATAATCATGAATGAGATTAATTAGTTAAGGTAAGTCTAATCAATATATATCGATATAATGATTTCAAATTAAATATAATAATATTAAGAAATTAAATTAAAGTAAGTATAACAATAAATTGAAATAAGGTAAATGTTTAGATAATTTAGATAAAAATTAAATATTTCAAATGAAGATTAAAGTAAAACCAAACATTTAAAATAACAAAGTTGGGATTAATTAAACAAAAGTAAAAGAATATGGTATTGGGCGAGTCACTTCACTTCGAATCTGAAGTAAACGAAAAGAATATTTCAATTTAGGTTCAAAATAGATTGCACTGTCTTTCTGACCAAATTTTTTAAAATTAATTATATATGAAAAAAAAATCCTTTTTTCTACTTTTTGATGAAAAACTGCATTAGTCACTGTGAAAATGCAGGCAAAGGAGCTTTTTACAAAAGAAGGGAGGGGGAACTTTGAACCAGAATAGAACGTGCAACGTGTAGGGTCAACAGGCTATGTCGATTTATCTTTCTCTTAATTTGAAAGGAAATTGATTCTATTAAATAAAAAAAACTGTCTTTGTATTACTATACAGTTAAAATGTAAGACCAGAACTCTTTTAAAAGATCATTTTACGCCAGCTTTTTAGCAACTGAGTTTCAAATTTAAAGAAAAACTTAAAATGAAAATATTATAAGTTTCCTAGTAACCAATAGAAAACGGTGGTAAGTTGTAAAGGAAGAATGGATAAAGCACGTGGAAAATGTGACACTAGTTTGGTATTTCTCTTGATTTATTTAAATTTTGTAATATTCTTTATCATTAAAAAATTTTAGATGTCATAAGCAAAAAGTAGTAAGGAAAAAAAAAAGGGAAACACTTTTCTTGATTTTCTGAGAGCAAGTCTCCAATGTCAGATTAGAATGCAGTTCTATAAGAACCCTTTCAGTTAGCAAAATCTTTCATTTTGTGAACTCCATTGCTTGGTGAGAGTCAATCAGTAGCAACCACTGTTGAGATTCTAAAAGAAAGCGAAAGTATTCGAATTAGTTGGCAGAGATTACAGGTATTGGGCGTGAGCTGCGAGATTGTACCTTCAATTCCTGCTCCTAATTACTCCTGGAACTAGTCACCCCTCCAGAGCCTGTGATTTAACTCTCATTTAACGTTTAACTTCCCAAAATGTCCAATTAGCTGAGGTTCCCGTAGTTCGACGCACAGGCATTAAAGATTGAACAATGGAAGTTTACACTGGTAACTTACGAGACGACGTAATCGTGCCCTGAACAACTGTAACTAAATGTAATATGGAGTTTGAGTTCAGTTTCTGGTATATCTTTGTTGGTATTTTTCCAATAACATGTTAAAGGGAAAGTATTTTGTTGGATGTTTCATAATTTAGGACGAAACGTAATTAACTCTAAATAATTAAATATTTCAATGCAATGCATTTAAAGCAAAATTTGTGACACTTTATCAATTTTAATAAAAAGGAACTGATATTTTTTACTTTTTCTTTGTGGTTCTAAATCATTGTTAATCTTGTTACCCTGAAAAATATTATTGTATATTTTTCTTATTTTTGAATAAAATATTCTTCTTGTACCTTATCCTAATTTATCTGAATAAATGTTATTTTATCTTATTCGTGTTGTTCGGAAAATAAAAATAAAAAATTACTATCAAAGTTGTACCAATCTTATCATTTTCCGTTTAAATCAAAATGATTTAGTGGGTTGCATATTGGGTGTCTATATGAGGAGAATCGAGTTCGAAACATGACAAGTGAAGCACAATCGAAAGCTATCTTGTCTATGGGCACGAAATGCTTTCGTGGGAACAAAGAGAAAGATATGGGGGAAGTATTGGTCCGAAATTGCAGTCACAATTTGGAAACAATTCCTACATAATTTTTCGTAAATAACACTGAATGTGCTTTTTATATCATCTGTCTGGCGGCATAAAAATCAAAACGTTTGGCCTTTAAAAATATTATTATATACATATGTGTAGGATTTAAAAAATCTATTATGTATATTTTTCAAAGTTTGTGTGTAGCCTATTCACAGCCTCCATTTCATCAACAGTTCTACTAAATTGGTAGGGACATCCTGAATACTTTTTCTTTTATAGTTTTATTCAATAAAAAAATTTTTTTTTTTTCTAAATTGATCGATATTTATGAAAAATTACCTAATTAAGTTTTACGCCAATTTGGCGATGTTTTGACAAATTTTTCATGGTTGATGATATCTTTGTGCTGCTCATAGATAGGTTGAAGTAAAGTAAAAAAAAAATAATACTAAATAAATAATCAAATAATATTAACCACTAAAATTTCTTTGCATTCGGCCATTCAGGCCCATAAAAAATTTTAGTGATTAAAAATTTAAATTAGTACCATTGTAATTAAAACCCCTAAAAATTATCTTTTATATGTTCTTTCTAAATTATATTTTCTATGTTCTTTTCTAAATTAACTTTTCTATATGGATGCTTTTCAAATTTTTCACTCAATAGATGATCGGTTTTTAAGAATTATTGTTAAACAAGAATTTTTAATTGCAATTTAACGAATAATTTGTTTAGTTAATCAATATTATTTACAAACAATGAATAGATAATTTTTGCATTTAGTTTATTTTTATTTCTGATGGATATTATTAATTTTAAAATATGCGTGAATTCTTATACCTTATTTCGTCACAAAATTTCTACAAATTATCAATATATTTATTTATTGAATTTATTCTACCTAAATATGTATAGCAAAGCTGCTCATTATAAATAATGAAATTGCTTTGTTAAGGTTGTGTAAATCAGCCGAGACATAATTAACTGCTGGAATTGTGCTGCGAAAGCTCATTATTAAATATTGATCAAAAATCCTAAACTAACTAGGATCGTGTTTGTTTCCATAAAATGTTGTTAATGAAGCATCCTGAAGCAATAAAATTCGTAAGCATTAATTAACATCGAACGAGTGTGTTATGAAAATATTAACTGCATTTCCTTTATAAACCATCGATCCATTTTCGCTTCATGTAAGCCGATAGCAATGTTTGCCTTAAAAGAGGAACGAAAGGAAATTATATACTTTTACACATTTAGCGCAAAACTAAATTAAACAAATTAGAGTGTTTTTGAGCAGAAAATTAATAATTGATATATTATATAATTAAGTTTGTTATCTACCTAAATAATTTACTATAGTATGCCTTATAATTAGCAAACAGTGTTTGATTCCTATAAAATAATTAAACTTAATGAAAGAATTCCACAATCCACAAAATTTTGACTTCTCTGTCAATCTTATTGTTACAATTAATTTTTGTTAATGAACACTCAAAATTTAGAGAGAGCTAAATCCATACACTTAATTGATGAGCTCTTAATTTATCGAAACTTGTTTCCAATTAGCGTTCCTTTTTATAGCCGTTAGCGCAGCCAACAGATTTTTATCTCCCTCGTGGAAAAAACCATGCAAAAATAATAGTGCACTATACAGGATCAATGTAATTAAATTGTGTTTCGAAAGACAAGATTTGCGAGATAAGGGACTAGACCGTCGAAGAGAGTTCATCATGAGAAAAGAAAAAAGTCTCAAATAACAACATTGTAGAAAGTGTGAAAAAACGTTACAATGTTGTCCATATCAATCCCCATTATCCCAAAGCTTAGGTCGAAAAGGATTCGGTTAAAAGAATTCAAGTAATATTCTTTCATTTTCCCAAAAGCAGTAAAGAGGGTATAATGTGAATTTTTTTTTCTTCTTAATTTCCCTTGTGCATGGGAATAGCATTTTTTTCATTTAATGATGCCCATAAATATTTCTTTAATTTGGGTTAAATAGATCAGTGGTTTTAAATGTGACTGTTTTATATAATGAAAATTACGAAAACAAAGAGTGGCATTTTGTTTCATAACTCTTCTGGCGTTTGGGACCTCCCTCCGCCTAAAATTCAATGAATATACGATATTGTCCTTACAATGATTTGCTCTCTTTTTGTAAGTTTTTGCATTGTAGGTTCTTTAAAAGAATAGCATTTTGCTTAAGACTTCCTAAACAATGTTATAACATATATGACTATACTTCCTAATAAATTATACAATTGTTATTTTCCTAAAGTTATGCTACAAAAATGCCTTATAATTAGCAAATATTATTTGATTCCTATAAAATAATTAAACTTAATGAAAGAATTCCACAATCCACAAAATTTTTGACTTCTCTGTCAGTCTTATTGTTACAATTAATTTTTGTTAATGAACATAAAAGTTAGAGAGGCTAAATCCATACACGTAATTGATGAGCTCTTAATTTATCGAAACTTGTTTCCAATTAGCGTTCCTTTTATAGCCGTTAGTGCAGCAAACAGATTTTTTATCTCCCTCGTGGAAAAAAACCATGTAAAATAATAGTGCACTATACAGGATCAATGTAATTAAATTGTGTTTCGAAAGACAAGATTTGCGAGATAAGGGACTAGACCGTCGAAGAGAGTTCATCATGAGAAAAAAAAGTCTCAAATAACAACATTGTAAAAGTGTGAAAAACGTTACAATGTTGTCCATTCCACTTTATTATCCTAAAGCTTAAGGTCGAAAAGGATTCGGTTAAAAGAATTCAAGTAATATTCTTTCACATTTTTCCAAAAGCAGTAAAGAGGGTATAATGTGAATTTTTTTCTTCTTAATTTCCCCTTGTGCATGGGAATAGCATTTTTTCATTTAATGATGCACATAAATATTTCAAAAATGTGGATTAAATAGATCAGTGATTTTAAAAAATTTTTTTTATATAATGAAAATTACGAAAAGATAAAAAAGTGGCATTTTTTTGATAACTCTTCTGGCACGAGGACCTCCCTCCGCCTAAAATTCAATGAATATACGATATTGAAATACAATGATTTTGCTCTCTTTTTGTAAGTTTTGCATTGTAGGTTCTTAAAAGAATAGCATTTTGCTTAAGACTTCCTAAACAATGTTTCATTAACATATATGACTATACTTCCTAATAAATTATACAATTGTTATTTTCCTAAAGTTATGCTACAAAATGCCTTATAATTAGCAAGTATTATTTGATTTCAATTAAATAATTAAATTTAATGAAAGAACTCCACAATCTACAAAAATTGATTGACTTCTCTATCAGTCTTATCAAAAAATTAATTTTTTTAATGAACATCAAAAGTTAGAGAGGGATCTCAAATCCATACACGTAATTGATGAGCTCTTTAATTTATCGAAACTTGTTTCCAATTAGCGTTCACTTTTATAGTTAGTTTTAGTGCAGTAGCTTTTTAAAAGATTTTTATCTCCCTCGTGGAAAACCATGTAAAATAATAGTGCACTATACAAGATCAATGTAATGAAATTGTATTTCGAAAAACAAGTTTTGGGAGATAAAGGACTGGACCATCGAAAAGAGTACATAAAGAGAAAAACAAGTAATATATATATAAAAAAAAATTAAGTCAATTTCTACTTTTTTTTTTTACTATATACAGCAGAAAGTCCTTTATAAATAATTTTCATTCTTTTTTTTTTTAATGTTTCTCTGGCGTAAAAATAATTTATATGGTAGATATATGAAAAACTAAATCTAAAAAAAACTAAAATTGATTAATTAAATTAATTTACTGAATTAATATTTGAAAAACTGTATTGTCATCCACGACAGTTCCAAAAAATGTATTTGAAAATGAAAGTGGATTACAAAAAAAAGGTATTTTATTAACGATTGAAAATTTGAACAAGATATATATAGGAGAGTGTGAACTAATAGGAGGAATTGAAAAAGTCTCTAATTATATGAAATGATTGAAAAAATCTAATAATTTTCCTCTTCTGGAAAAACTCTACAATGTCGTCCAGATCAAGTATGCATTACCCTAAATGTTAAGATCGAAAGGATTGGGTTAAAAGAATTAATTTTATGTTGTTTCCTTCAAATAAAGCAGTACGGAGACGGTATTATGGGAAATTATTTTTTTCTTATTTTCTACTTGTGCATGGGAATAGAACATTTTTTTCATTTAATGATACAGATGAATATTTATTTAATTTGGGTTAACTAGATCAGTGGTACTAAATGTGATTGTTTCATATCATGAAAATTACAAAAATTAAAAAGTGGCATTTTTACATAACTTTTGGCATTCCGATCTCCCTCTGCCTAACATTTAATGAATATAAGATAATTAATGAATTATCCTGTAATGATTTACTCTCTTTTTGTTAGTTTTTTTTTTTTTTTTGCATTGGAGGTGCTTTTAAAATAATAGCATTATGCTTAACAGTTTTGTTAAACCTATAGTTGTCCAATGTCTTTCGCAAAGTTCAATTAATTCATGAGTTTGTGTCAAAAATGTGTTGCACTAAGCTACCCGAAACCCATTATGTTCTATAAAAATGAGATGGTAAATGCAGTTGATGGAATTGCCATGTCCGATGCCAGGGAAAAGGAAATGTTTACGGACGCATCTCGATTTATTTTCTTTTGACCTTATCAAAGAAAATTGATTTCATTTAAAACATAACTGTATTATAAAGGTTAAAAATGCAAATAGACCCTTTTAAAAATAATTTATATGGCGAATATAAACAAAACTGTCTGAAATCAAAAGACTTTCCCTACCAATATTTCCGAAGTTGTAAAAGTAATGTATAACGCAACAGAAAATTACTTTATCTTGTACATTATTAAATTTCGAGATGTGGTGGTCTTGCGACACCTGTTACAAAAACTATTTTCAGCATTGTACATTTATTCGTATTCCTGAACAATATAGATTGCTACTATATACAAAATGCAAATCTTGAATGCTCTTCAAACAGACCCATCTAATTAAGCCGGTGAAGAATGGTAGACATGATATAAATTTTAAGTTTCTAATAATTCTATATCCTCTTGTATAATCAATAACAATATCAGGTACAAATATAGAAATTTTATGGTTATAAACAGGAAATAACAAATAAAAATCGAAATAGGTCTGTTGGAGTATCAATAAATATTTTTATGCGTTCTAAAGTAAAAAATAAGAATAAAAGCTTGTAATTGTTTTTGCTTTTATTATAAATTTATGTATTATTATTTTTTTTTTTTATTAAAAAAAAAAAAAAAATTGTGAAATTGAAAGATAACCTCAACTAAACTTAATAAATCTAAACAAGAAGAGGATAACCCTTTAATTAATTATTTAAATTAAAATAAAAAAATCAATATTAAAACATTTAAAACATTATAAAAAATAAACTTATAAAACGTCTATAAACAAAAATAGCTAAATATAATGTAATTAAATTAGCATAAAATGGGATTTAATAAGAAAAGAAAAAGTATTATTTAAGGCAGTAATTTATATATATATCTTTCAAAATTAAAAATCTTAAATAAAAATTAAAAATTTAACATTAAACAGCAAAACAAATTCCACTGTTTTTTAAACAAAAAATAACCATATGATTTATGACTTAACTGTTTTAGCAATATTATAAAATTGAAACTACATTAATAAATGAAAAACTAAAAAATTAGGCAAAACTTTAAGATAAAAATCAATCAAAAATATCAGAACTAAACGCATCATTTTTAAAAAGAAAATTTCTTTTGAGAAAGAAAAAAAAAAAAAAAAAAAGAGATTTGGTATTACTAAAGGGTTGCAAAAAAGCCTGAACCCTTTTAAAAAATGTTCCCTTATGCAGTCGCCTAGTGAAATACGAAACCCAGTTTCAAAACCACTGAAAAAAAAAAAAAAAAGTTTTATGAAAATGATTTAAGATTGATGAAACAATGGTTCAATTTTAAAATGCGACATTTTTCAAAGTTTAAATTGTGTACGCCCTTTTAAAAATAAAAAAAAATTATAGAAAGGTGAAACAGAATAAACTTCACTTTGATTTTAAAATCGTAATTATTTATGAAAACTAAAATGAAAAAAAAATAATAATTTATGTATTTTCTTTTCTTTACCTATTAGGAAAAAAACCAGTTATTGTTTCTGTATCAGTTGTTGTATAATAGCAAAAAGAACAAAATACACGTATTCAAAAAGCATTTTCTAAATAAATTAACTCCAAACATTAGCGAACTAATAACTACTGAAATTTTTTATTAAACTATATAAGTAAAATTATTTAAAATTAAATGAAGCAAATATTTTATTGAACTTTATTAAGTGAATAAAATGTTCTACAAACATTTTACATAGTAAACATTTTAAGCAGTATTTCATCCTTTATGCATAAAAACATAAAATCCCCCCCACGAGATAAAATTTTGGTTGAAATTTTTATTCATTTAATTTGAATTAAATGAATAAAAGATATATATAGAAAATATATTATAGAGAATATTTCGATATTTTAAATTATTTTTATCGATCATATGCAACGTACTTTTACAATCAAAATCGAAGTAATTTTTGATTGGAATTACCTCCCATCATTCTTTTCTACAAAACTCTTTCAGCATATTTCGAACCAAAATCGCAATTATACCTGGCATGGGTAAATTTATGTATATGTAAGACGCCCATTGCTCTAAAAGAGAACAGCGCAAACATCTATCAGCCTTTAAGATGTTGTTTCAAAGTTATGTGGCCAAATTTGGAAGCAATGAAGCAGGACACTGAAGTGGTTCCTGTATAACACTGAGTCTGCTACGCATTTAATATATTTTCGGTGAAGAATTTACTTTAAAATGCCAGAATTCGACAATAATATCCACATATTATAACACAAACAGCGTGATTAATAAAGATGAAGCATAATAATGCTAAAACCATATTTTCACCTTTCAAGAGATAGAACACTGAATAAAATACTTTTAAAACCGAAAATGGGTTTGGTTACATTTTTGTTATTACTAGTAAGTGTAGTTAGTACTAAACATCATTACACCAGAAGGTACCCAAGCGAAGTATTTAACAATTAACAAAATTGGTTTGGATATTAATTTTAAAAAAGGAGTAATTAATAAATATTTAATACAAAATAAAATTCTTAACAAAAAACAGTGTAAAAATTAGACTTAACGTTTTTTTTGTACCATTTACTCTCTTTTTGCTGCGCACCAGTTAAAAATAATCATATAACCAAATATAAAAAGAGACTTATAAAAGATATAGCTTTTAGTTTATTCTGAAGCATACTCACAAGTATATCCATTTATATATATATATATATATATATATATATATAAACTGCCTGTTACGTGGCTTTTTAAAGTAAATTGATTTATTATGGTGTGCAATATGTTATATTATGCATGGTCTTTAATAACCATGATATGCAATCTTTATTTGGAATATTATCACGATCGTGAAACTGCATGTTGATGAAGAAGTGAATAAAAATTATTGAACATTTTAAGTCTCTATTCACGCAGTAAAGAATTTGAATATTTGAAAAGGACAGACTCGAATGTCAGATTAGAGTGCAGTTTTATGCGAACGTTTTCAATTAGGAAAATCGTTCATTTTGCTGATTCAATTATTTGGTGAGAAGCAATTAGTAGAGGCAATGGTGGCGATTCCGAAAAAGAAAGCGAAAAAATTTAAATTAGTTAGCAAAAATAAAAGGTGGTGTACATGAACTACGAGATAATATTTCCACGCTATTTTCCCTAATTACTCCTGGAACTATTTTCCCGTCCAAGCCATATAATTTAAATCTCATTTAAGGTTTACCTTCCCCGATATTTCTAATAAGCGGAAGGTCCTGTAACTTGACGCACAGGTATTGACGGATGAACATTAAAAGTTTGCACTGGTAACTTGCGATGCAAGGTAATCATGACCTGAACTGCCGTAATTAGGTGTAATATGGGGTTTGAATTCGGTTTTTGGTCGATCTTTGATGACATTTTTCCAATACCGTGGAGAGTATTTTTGTCGGATGTTTCGTAATTTATGTCGAAACGTAACCAATTATGTGGATCATAATTAAGAAAAATTCCGTGCAATACATTTAAAGGAAATTTGTGAAACTTTACAAACTTTTTCTCGTTGACTTAATCCGATATTTCTTGATTATGTTCTTAGAAGTTCGTTAATCTAAAGAATTCATCATTCTTGTTCTATTTTGTTCACAGAAAAAAATGTTATTTTATCTTTTTGTTCTGAACAAAATGCTCTTGTGTCTTATTCTTATTGGTCTGAATAAACATTATTTTATCTTATTCCCCTGTAAATGAATATGCAATTTTGATCCCTTTTAAATGATTGCTATTTTTCTGATTCCCCGACGCAATCCGGCATTATCCTGTTTCCTCCAAATGTAATAACTCCGTTACTTTAATTTTCCCGATTAAATAGGATAGATAGCATTACATTGAGATTACAATAATTCCCAAACGATTTATATTTCAAAATGAAATAATTGAGAAGATTTCTCCATTCGAATTGAAATCGCAATATTTTATAATTCATGGAAAATATAAATTAAATTCTTATTGCACAGATCTAGTGGATGTACCTCATTCAACCCATCTCCATTTACTCCTTTTACTTAAAAATATAATTTGACTTTGAGTTTTGAGGTTTTGAGGAAAGGTTAAAAAATGGAATAAGATCCATCATTAGTATATTAAAAAGCAAAAAATAAATATTATTTTACTGAATTTTTTTCTATTTAATTTCAAGTTGTAATATCACATCTTCAATGATGCGTTATTATAGATACATTTACGATTCATCTTCCAAGAATAGCCCAATTTCATCAACTGCCGAAGAATGTTTCATCTGTTTTACGGCTTTTGGTGATGACCACTTCCAGTTTTGAAAAATAGTGGAAAAAAATAGGGCAATTTTATGGTCTGCAAATGAAGTAAATATGATGTGTGTTAATGGAATAAAAATAGTGTTAGAAAATTTCTCCAAGTCTGATATGCGAAATTTAAATGCACTAAAATTTTCTCTTTTCTATATCGATTCTGCTGAAGTGTATATCAATTCTGTGATATCGAATAAAAAAAAAGAATATCGAAAAAAAGAGCAATGGAACATGGGATCACAAATGATGATGACTGGATGAAAATGTTTCTATTAAATGTTACAGGGAATAAACAAACAAAGGAACTAGTACAGAAAACTTCTATTGGGCAGCCTAAGTACAACACAATTTGTAATGCACAAAAATTCCTGTAGCAATCCTATCTCATTGCTAAAGCCTTAACGATATTACAATGAATTTCGAACACGCTCGAAGATACTGGGCGTTTTCTGAATTTCATTCTGCAGCTGTAATGAATGTCTTTATTAGATCTTCAGTGTCTTCATCGGTAAACGAGCGATTTCAGGTAACTTCAGAAGAAGAAAAAAATTTTTTTTACACCAGAGATTGCAATGTCAAATAAAAGTTTTGTGTACTTATTGTAGTTAATATTGTACCTTTTACGTTTATTTTGTAATTATTGTACTATATGTTGTGAAATTAATTGTACAATTGTGTGTTATAATCATGCTTCTCAATGAACATTTTTTTTTGCATAAATTACTACATTTTGTTTTAATTAAAACTAAATTTATATCGCAATTAGTTTTCATTGATAAAGTTATATTCAAGATACCGTAATTAATTTCTTCCCATTTGTTTATTTGATTTTTACCTATTTCATAGATGACTTGTTTTTACACTATTATTGATTATTTTGTATATCTGTATATTTTCTTTTATCTGCTTCTGCCGTTTTTTACCTTTCGTTTTTTTGAAGTACGTGTATAACAAATGATATTCAATTATATTAAATTTTACTGTTTGGTAGATAATGCTCACTTTAATGTCGAAGTAATTAAATTATATATACATATTGAATAATTCAATTATATTAATATATATATATATATATACATATATATTCTAACGTTTTTTTAAATGTGTTGTGCACTCCGTTTTATGAATGTTTCATTTTGGTTTTAATAATTTCCTGATCAATTTGTCAACTTGTTTCACTCCTTATTATTGAAGAGTTGTGTTTCTTCTTGATCTGCCTATACCATTGCTGGAATTTAATATTTTTAATCTTGTGTTTGTTAAATGATTTTCAGTTCCTTTGTTGCAGGTCATCACACATTACTGATTTTGAAAATTTCATTTCCTGAAATTTTTTTTTTTTTTTTTTTTTCTTTTTTGAAAGGTATGAATGTGAAAATTTCATGAGTTTTGCATTAATAATATTATGATGGTATTGTTGTAAAATTTAATTGTGTTTTATTTCGCAATTTTGTATTAATATATCGCCATATATACATATATATTAAAATAAATGAATATACTGTCTTAAATACTCACGCATGAACAGTATTAAGTTATTACCTTGTATTCATTTATTTTTCCGAAAGTAAAAAAAAAAAGCCCCCTTTGTTGCCGTTCAAATTTTTTAACAAAATTTATGCGCATTCACAAACGACTAAGTAGTGTTAATTTATTTGATAATTTTGGGGCGTAAATTTTAGGCTTCCAAAAGAAATATTTATGTTCAGTCTTACAAACAAAAATATAAAATAAGGCAGAAATATTTCCTTTCTTATTATAAATAGCGAATATAATATTTGCTGCCATCCTTTCAGGGTAAAAAAAGTTAATCTATATAATATTAAAAAGGTAACAAAATTAAAATGCATGAATAACATATTTCTTACGAATCAGATAACACAGAGCTGAACAGCAAGAAAATTATAAATGAGCTGAACAAGATACGAAAGGCATCCAAAAGTTCAAGTTCCATTCAGATGTTTCGTTTTTAAATAAAGAAGACGTCACTGAATAAATTTAAGCTGGTTTGGGTCAATACTATTGGATTCTTTTCTTTATTTTGCCTTGTTTTTTCAGAAGAAAAATAAACTGTTTTTACTTATTTTTCAGTGAGACAAAAAAGCTGAAGAAACAGGGATTCAGTTTGCACGGGTAAGAAAATTGAACACTTTTTCAAGTTATGACACGCCATGGTTCATTTTTATTACTTTAAGGCCAAAACTACATAAACCTTTGAAACAAAAGAAACAGGAAAAAACAAAACTTTTTCTAGAATTGGATACGTATTCAGTCAGATTTATATGCTCGGGGAAAAAAAAAAAAGTAAAAACCAAAGAACTACAATTTCTCTCCTGTGTCCATAGATCTCTGACACAAAACGGCGCTATTCTGTGATCACTGGAAAATATAACTAAAAATCACTGGAGAAAGACATTCTCGTAATGCAGAATTTAGCGAGTTAAATAAAACGAATGAATGATAAATTATGTTTGCTTTTAATTTTTTTTGTTCAGTTTCTTTTAGTGATTGATTATTGGAATTTGATACACTATTTTTGGATGAAATATTTATGGTGCAGATAGCGAAAACTTTTTTATTCTAAATAAATTTGGCTTTCAGATTTAGTTGAAATTATGAGTCCCCAGTAATTAAAAAAAAAAGATTATTCTCCTTTCTAATTTCACCTATTTTATTTCTAGCATTTAAAGGAAATATTTTAGAATTAAATATTGCATTTTATTAATAAGAATTGTTTTGCATGAAATGAAATCAAGTACTTATGAAATTCAAATAGTAATGTAAAAAATATAGGGCGATTGCTTTTATTTCAAATTAGATATTATTTTTCTAACATCGGTGGGCCTCGTATTCACACTTACGAATTTTACGAACAGTCCACTGATGGACAAGAGAAATAAGGGGAATTTATAAAATCTATAAAATGTGTACATTAGATATCGCGTACTCCATTATGTACAAATCCTAAGAAAAAAGCAGTTAAATCTTTAATTATTTAAATGCTGTAATAAACATTAATATTTGCAGGGTATTAAACGAATATTCAAAAGCTAAAAAAATCGTTGTTAATTAGCACTATAATAACAGTAGCATATTTTATGATCTTAATTATTTTCTTAATGAAAGAAGGGAAGCATGATAATATGTGTGACTTTCTGACGAAAAATAATTAAAAGCCTTAAAAATCAAAATCTATTTTCAAACTGTCATTAAAAATGAATTTTCACGAAATAACAGGACATTTTTACATTTCATTAAAAAAAAAAGAATGAAAAGCAGGCCGCAGTCTTCCAAAGCGATTAATTTTAATGAAAAGGATCATTTCATGTTGCAATATAATTAACTTAATTAAAGAAAAATTTCAGATCGCCTTTATCCCTAATGCATTTTCAAATGAGGAGCAATGTAATTAATTTTAATGAGTCATTTCAGCGCTTTCTCAAAAATATTTTTATTATATTGAAAGGTCTCTTGAAGGAGAAAAAGTCTCCTCTTCATTGAAACTCGTTCAGTGACTTATATTCATATGGATAGAATCGTTTGTCGGCTTATGTTTCTACGATTATTATAGTATTTGAAGAATTTAAGATATTTTAAAATTACAAAAAATGTTTTTTTTTTTTTTTTAAAGAATTGTCACTTTTTATTTTATAACTAAACAAAATCTTTTTTTTTTTCTGGTAGGCACTATGATAATTTCGTCTGCAATTTTTTTTGTTTATTTTTAAAAATTTCTATTCTCTTGGAGTCTATTTTTATGCCGAATACTTTACGTATATGAGAAAAACATTCTAAATTATTTCGGTTTTAATACGTGAGTGTTTCATCATTTTGGTACATTTACTTTTCTGAAGTATAATTAGGATGACGTAAGAGTCCTTATAACAGCCAAAAAGCTTTATATTTTTGTCATACATTTTACAAAAAGAAAACTATTTGTCCTCTAGACTTGAAATTTCACATAGTAATACTTATTTAGATCCAGATGTCAATTATTTTTACAAAAGGGTTGATTGAGGAAATTGCAATTTTTTTGTAAATGCTAAGTATGTATGTAACATTTTATTAACTTTAAATTTCATCCATAGATAGTAGCATCAGGTCTGCTTGAAATAAAAGTCATGTGATCCTTATCGAACTCAAATCTGGGAAGAGCAGGACAGGGAAGGCGACGCAAAAATGGCAGCGAATAGTTTATTGTAATCTTCATTTAAATTAACCTTTTTGTAAATATGTAAAAAGATATGGTGTGTATAAAAAAACGGAATATGAACAGCCAGACTTTTTTTTTCAATTCCTTCTATTAGTTCCACTCTCCTATATATATCTTGTTCAAATTTTCAATCGTTCATAAAATACTTTTATTCATCCATTCAAGTTCAAATACATTTTGTTGAACTTGTAGTGGATGACACTTGATGTTAATACAGTTTTTTTCAAATATTAATTCGTTAATTAAATTTAATTAATTAATTATAGTTTTTTTAGATTTAAGTTGCATATATCTACCAATAGATGGCGCCAGATAAATTTAAAAACCCTTTATAAAGGACATTCTGCAATATAGTGAAAAGAAAGTAGGAATTGACTTTAAAAAGTTTTTTGTTTTTCTAATTACCCTAGACACCCAATTCGCCCTCCTTTATAAATACATTCAAACCGATTGAGGAAGTCGACCGTACAATGGAGTACCAATTTGTTCTGAAGTAGCTATCCACAAATCAACTTGATATAGAAAGTTTAAAAATCCACCCTGCTATATAATTGATGTTCTGAAAGTTCAATGGATTCCTATTATATAGTTATCATCCTAAAACGATGGCCACCCGGGAGGCCATCGTTTTAAGAGCTGCTCTGGTACACATTTCCTGATTGTTTTTAAGATTACCTGTTCGGATCCCATGGCTCAATTTGCACATATTTTTAGCTGAAGGTGGTGCAGTCTTTATATTCTCAAAGCTTATAGCATTTCTGTTACATAGCTATAGTTCCATCCCTATCTGCAGACAGAATAGAACATTTGAAGTAAACATAAACACAAAATCCTTTTCCATTTCCCAAAAGGCAAAAACCTCGTTATCAGAATTCCTTTTCCACTAATAAACTTGATCCTTCCTATCGAACTCTTTCCTTCATTCTTTTTTTGGAACAAAAGAAGATTATATAACACAGAAGGAAACTGTCCTGAATTATTCTCATTTTTTTCTTTTTCTATCTCTCTTTTCTTTTTTACTCCTTTTTCTGCTATCGAAATAAATATACGAGATTAAAAGTTCAGACATCATTTTTCATTGTAAGATTCTGATCTCAAAATGAAAAAGTGCAAAAACATATGATAAAGTGAACAAAACATGATCCTTATAAATATGGAAATTCCAGCAGCTTTATAAATAGGAGAGGGAGGAAACAAGGAAACTTTTCTAATTTTGTTGCGGCAACATTGAAGTTTGCATAGAAGATTCGTAGATTAAAGGGAGAAATAGTATTGAAAATTTAAATGGCAACAGCTGCATGAGGACAAACGATAAGAGGGGCATGATTTTCTAAGAAAAACTACGCTGTTGTTGCGTTTAAAAATGTGTATTAAGGTATCCAAATTCAAATTCTTTTTAAATATTTTATAAGAACATCTGCTATTATTTTTTTACCATTACAAATGCTTTAAGGATTTTTTTTTTTATGTCTATGTATTACTGTATTGTTAGTAAGAATGCATAAGTACATTTCGGCTTGTCTTTTCAGTCTTTTTTTTTTTTTTAATGGTAATTTGTTTGTAAACCTTTCTGATTTTAATAAAAGATAAAAACATGAAACCTAATCCACCTTTAAATTAAAAAATCTAAGCATCGAAATATTAGAAAAGCATTTTAAACAATGTCTTCTTTTTATTGAGATTGAAAGGTCATATAAAGCCTTTTTCAATAACGTGCCCTCTTGGATCCAGGATTCATATTTATGTTAATTATATTTTTACGCTATGATTGACAAACACGTGTTACATTAATAATTGCATAAAATGCAGTTCATGGGGCTTTGCTGAAGAATGCATAAAATGTATTAATCTGTCCATACCCACGCAAATTATAAAAATAAAATATTTAATAATTTAATAAAAAGATAAAAAAAATCAACCGTTTCATGCATCACTTTTGACAACGATGACTAAAACATTATGTCCAATTCAAAACACTCATTAAATAAGCTCATTATTACGTTTCCAATTTTATATATGCTTTTATTATTTATACTTTTTAAATGTAATCAAAGTCATATATAAAATAGGTAAATTTCCAATTTCTTTAAACCCAAAGTCAGTATATTTGACAATAACACTTTAAAATAAAAAAAATAAACATTTTCCATGATTGATAAAAGTTTAATGGATGTTTTAAAGCAGAAATATTTCTTGAAGTTATATATGCATTTTTTACATTCCCAATTTGAATTTTACAAACAAAAAAGTTGCACGAAGGCGGATTATGCAAAAAAAAAAAAAAATTTCGATTGTTCTCACTGTTTCGAGCTATTAGACATCATGGCTTCCATCAGTTGTGATCATGCTTTGATTTGAAAGTTTTTGTATATTCTCTGTTCAAAGGGCTTATAACATTCCGCGTTCGACAGATTGATAAGGACATGACACCTTCTACAGTCGAGCATTGTTATAAGTATGAACTTGGCGCAATATGTGTAAGAGAAATGTATGGAACACATTTTGTAAAATTCATTATAAAAGAAAAGAACAAAGCTATATAAAAATAATTCTTAATAGTGTAGTCATCAAGTGAATTGAAAATGTGAAAAATAAGAAATCTAGCTGTTAAAAAATCATATCTTTATTACAATATGCAATAAATATTATTCAACAAGTAAAACAATTATTTTTTTAAAAAATTGTCTGTTTACTGTCCTAAAATCAGTAGCTTTTGAAGCACTACTTTTATCCCTGGTACAGAAAGTGTAAATTATTTTTAGTATAAATTGATTTCCAATGAACAAAACACAGTACTGTGTACCCTAAGCAGCTGTATTAAACGCACGTTTTTTTTTTTTTTCATCGTTATTACATCAATCAATTCATTAGATCTCTTATAAACAATTGAAAAACACCCCTCAGATTTAACAAAGCCTGTCTGATTAGCCTGTTTGTTATTAGCCTGATAAAACCTGTACCATGGGAATATGGGATACAAAGATTTCACTGGGGAAAGTTGGATCTACTATATCTAAATGTGAATATCTTTTTTTAGACGTGAATTGCCTCAAGTCAAAAGTGTCATTCTTTTATAAATGCATTTTTTGACAAATTTTAAAAAAATTATAGTTAAAGAGAAAAAAATTAAATTCACGCACATAATAATATAAATTATCTACTATAAACTGAAATCGATATTTCATTGCTAATTTTAATTAATTACTTGGAATAAAATATATTATTTTTTCTTACTTTGGTTCTCTTATTTTAGATGTATTCATTAGAAAAACAATATCTCTTAAAATTACTCTATTCAACAATGAAACGTAAAAAAAAAAAAAAAGAATTGTTTTGTAGCAATCGCCATAATTAATATCCCCTCCCTTTTCCATTGTAGTCTATATTCGAAACGAAGAATTCGCGATTTTAAATTGTCCGTTAGCAGAACTGCTTTCCGCACGAGCGATCTCCCCTTTCCATTTCGCCTTTTGAATGCGGGCTTACGAGATTATTTTTCCGTTCAACATTCACTGCAACCGTTGTCAGGGGGAGAGAAAATAAAACGGTGGAACCCTGGGAAAATCCATGAGGGAAATATCGAAAATGACATGCATTCAAGATTTAAGAGACAGAAGGGATGACTTAAACTGTTCTCTCAGGAATAAATGGGGAATTTTGAATAAATGCCGCGATTTGAAATTTTACATTTCTTTTTAATTAAAATATTAAAAAAGGGAATGGAAACTAAAAGGTTAAAAATGAGGATAAAGTAAAAAATGTCAAAAAAAAAAAAAAATGGATGGGCATTAGATCTTCATAATAAGTGAGAAACATTTGCTAATAGAGTTAATATCCCTAACATTCAAAGAGTTGCTTTATGGATACATTTTTTTAACTGCCAATTCTTTGATTTCAGGTCTTGCACCACTTGAAAGGCAGAGGTGCAGTACATCCAGCGTCACCCATTACGTATCGAGGTTGTTCAGGCCTTATCAGGCAGAATATTATATACAGCGTGAAGGATATCATATACAGCGTGTCACTCAAAGAATGAATTCGCCGGTATTATTCAAATTCAATATTAGGGTGGCACAATGGTGGAGATGCAGTTTAAATATCCACCATTATGTTCATTTTGGATAAAGCTGAAACTTTTATTCTAAAGGAGAATGACTTAGATCCAAATGTCTGGCAAATAACCACTTTATTTGTAATCATTACACTTTATTTATAATCTGTACATAAAAAATATAAAACTGGTCAACTTGTTTGTATTTATCATAACTTTTACATTAATCCACACCTCAATCCTTTACCCAGGTGTATGTAACCCTTACCAGGTGAATGTGAAACAAAATTAATAATAAAAAGAAAAATTTACATTTACAAAAATACATGAGTACAAGGAATTAAAATACAGAAAAAAATACTCAACGATAATTAACTAAAGCTTAAGTGAAAAGAGAAGTATACACTCAGGAGGCATAAATAGTTGTGATAAACATATGGCATATACAAAATATTAAGAAGGCTTTCAAGAATAAAATAATTTTGTTGGGGATTGGAAGTAAATAATTCAATTTTTATTTCAAGGAAAAGATTCAATTTTTTTTCAATAAATTTGATTAATTTGATGATATTTCAGCTGATCCATGGACTAAAAATTATATTTCTGTGCCAATAAAGTAAAAATAAAACAACTTAGAAGTGATTTTCAAATGCCCTGATTCTGTAAGAGGATAAAACACTCATAATGGAATGACCCTCCATTTTGAACACAGCAAAAGAAATAATCTTCTGAATTTTTCAGATCTGTTGGGAAGGTCTCATGATTCCTTGTACACATAATTTTTTTTTCTCTAGATAGAATTCAGTGGGTATTTGGAGACCTTAGGATTAGGAAGCATTAGGTATGATTTAAAAACTTTTTTTGTCCAGTTTTTATTTAATTCTAATCTCATTGTTACTATTCAAATAGATAATTTTTAAAAAGTTAAAATGATACAGAAAAACAAACTGAGTGACTATTTATAATGTTTGTCTTTTAGCAAAGCTGTCGGCCCACTCCATGGCAATTTAGCCTTCGTGTGCTTTTATGCAAAAATCGCTAAATGCTTAAGGGTTTTGGCTGGATTTCAGCTTGGCTATTGGATAAAGAGTTTTAGGATTAATGTTGTCAGATAGAATAGATTCCCTGCTGTCCAAATTGATACTAGAGCATTAAGAATTTCCTCTTGAAAGTTAGAATTGTTTTTGGAATGCTTTTCCTTCCATTCGCGAATTAATTTGTCATTTTGAAACAACAAAATACACAGACTTTAAACTTAGAATCATCTTTGAAAATATTAATTGTGGAATATTAATTGAAGTGGTTATGTGTGAGGAATTTGAGATCTGTGACGAAATTTGCTGGATATACCTAGATTTTTTTTTTTTTTTGTCTTTTTTCATCGTAATCATCTAGATTACATTTAGTGTCATATATTGTAAAGAATTTTTTAGAACTTTAGTGTTTTGTATGAAAATTTCTTCAGATTTAATTGTCAGGTTAACACTAAATATTACCCTGAAATCAAAACTGACACTAAATATTACCCGCAGTTAACAATAATGGCTCGTTTCGTAGTTGCATAACAAGAGATTGTCTGTCTATGTCGGTAATAGGAATGTTAAATCTGTAGGATGGAATGTCTAGTTGCCCTCGAGGATTGTGCGAATGAATTTGTTCGTTTCAAAATTACAGTTAAAAATGGGGTTCTTGTAGTGCAGATTAGGTACCACTAAATCTGCTGCTTCTCTGTTGTTCTTGAAGCGCCTTTGATAACAATAACAATTAAACTAAGTGAATGATCCCCTTATTAGTATTAATTCCTAGTGTAGCAAAGATTTATTTGCATTTCTAATTGCACACGTATTATTATTCCCAGAAACATAATAAAATCTAAAGTCAGTGATAACACGACACAGTTATCACGATCATTAAACAGTGAAAGGATGGGAGTATTCTTAAAGGCATCTTGCATACTGTGTAAATGATTTAAAATGAAAAAAATTATCATTTTTTGGACAAAAACAATTTGTAAATTTATATTAATAATAATAAAAACCTATTCACGTGAATAAAATATGTATTCAACAGTCAATAGGCACAGGATATGTGATATTTTATTTCTTTGCTCAATACCTGATGTCATCTATACATCTTCTTCTGTTATATTTTCCTGCCATAAGTGCTGAAAATACCGATTGAGGTTAAGATCGCATATCAATTCATCAGAAAGAGAGCAGCATTCATCCATTATGCATGGATAAACGAGGACAGAGTCGTTGATGATCCTCGTTGGAAACATATACATAAGGTTGGATTTCGCGTTGAAAATAAGGGATGTGACCATGGGCAAACATGTGCAATGTATTGGAAATGCCAACACATTTTGTGATGATCGTAGTGTATTTTGGGTGCGAAACCAAAATTAACATTTTTATACTGTTTTTGTAATTTTTTTTCTTCTGTTAAATGAGGAACAGTAAATTACAAACGTTTGTCTGAAAAGTAAAACTTCTCAATTTATAAATATCATATTTTAGAAAAAATCATTAATAAAACATTATGCAGAAATACACTCATGCCCATAAATTAAGGATAATTCAAAATCACACAGAAATGAAACTCTAAAAATAAAAATTTCACCTGTAGAATTATCACACACATCTTGAAGAAGAATATGGAAATTACAGGAAACCACCAGATGGCGCATAGTACATCACAATGACGAGAATGTAAGAGAGGGGTATATAAGGAATGGTGGCAAAGAAAAAATTGTTCACAAGCACTTTAAAAAGCCTTTCAGTGCCAATAACCGCATAGTTATGGCACAAAGGAAGCATTTGGATTATTTTTTACGTGATAGAATTATCGGACGACTGGAATGGACGTACCCAGCTGGAAGTATCGAGGAACTTGAATCGCCCAGAGTGACATCTCCAGGCTATGGCAACGATTCCAAGATGATGGTAATGTGAGTAGAAGTTACAGCACAGGTCGCCCCCGAGTTACAACTCCGAATGAGGACCGGTATTTAGCAGTAGTTAGTTTCAGTATAGTTTCAAGGCAGACCGTGTACAGACGCTTAGGGCACATTGGTCTGTATGCTCGTAGGCTTGTCAGATGTATTCCACTTACCGCAACTCACTTTCGCCTGCGATTAACCTGGAGTAGAGAGCATGCATTGTGGACACCGCAACAGTGGTCTTGTGTGATGTTTTTCCGACGAGTCCACGTTTAGTTTGTTTGATTCTCGCCGGACTTTCATATGGAGAGCGCCAGGTACCCGTTAGCACCAAGAGAACACCATTGAACGACACCGTTACGGTGGTACAGGATGGCTCGTTTGGGAGGAATTATTCTTGGTTCCAGAACTGACCTGCATGTTCAGAGTGTAATGATGACAGGCCACATCTACCGGGATGTCATTCTGGAACAACATGTACGTTTGTTTCGGGGCGCCATGGGTGCTGAATTTCTGTTTATGGATGACAATGGCCGTCCTCACCGTGCAAATATTGTAGACGAATGCCTTCAATTGGAGGATATCACCCGTATGGATTGGCGAGCATACTCACTGGACGTGAATCAATAGAGCATGTGTGGGATATGGTTAGCTGACGAATTGCAGCCCGTCAAACCCTCTCGCCTGTCAACCGGAACAACAGAGGGTATTGCTTGATGAGTGGTGTAATATTCCCCCTAGATCAGATTGATAATTTGATACTCAGCATGTCTAGGCGTTGTAAGGTTCTATTGCATCGTCCGGAAGACATACTCCATATTAACCATCATACTAACCATGTTGTACTGTTTTTGTAAATAGGTTCTTTTTTGAAGTTTGCTCCAGGGAGTAAAAATCGCAATTTTTATTAATTATGTCAAACATATAGCATTCTTTTTGCTCTTTACCTTTTGTTTAATAAATAGACTTTACAAATAAGTCAAATTTGTTTTGCTTCTGTCTCTTTCTTTGCCTGAACTTCATTATCCTTAATTTATGGACATGAGTGTAGATGCTTTATATGAAATATAATTTTTTCATGTTCTTAAAAATTTTATATGTATGTTCTTAACGTTGTTAAACAAAACACATAATTAGAGAAAGAGTTATAATTAAAATAAATTATTAAACTAAAAACTAATGTTTAGAATATAATATCTAAGTGTATTGTATATACTGAAAGATTTATCTGATTTTTTATATTTTACTAAAATATTTTTTATCAAAGAAAAATTCTATCAATTTAGGGCTACATTTGTTTTATTAAATACAATCTTATATTTGATATAACTTCATTTCATTTTTTAAAAATATTATATTTTTCAACCATAAATTATTTCTAATTTTAAAAATATGCATTTTTAGTGAAGAGATTATTCGGATTTAATTACGACTAACTAATTAATTTAATTAAACTAACGAATTGCATTTAAGTATCAAAAATGTTAAAGTTAAATATAATTTTTAAAAACAAATAAAAATTAAAATAAATCTATTAAATTAAATAGATCAAATAAAGATTAAGATTTTCACAATTATAGTAGTCACAATAAAATAAAATAAATTCAGATTTTCATCTAATTCAAAATCTTTAGTTTAAAAGGACAGATTTGAGACTGAGTGAGATATAAAAATGACTTCCTATATTTGTTGAAGATATAGATTCCTTTTATTTTTCTTCTCTTTCTAAAAAATAACAAAACATCACTTGCTAAAGTCAGAAAATAAAAAGACTTCGAAATAAAAGAAAAGTTATAAAACATGAAACAATACAAACAATGGCCAAAGGAATTCCTTGTTTCAATCAAACAGAGCGTGTCGTTCTATTTCTATTTCAGAAAGAACAAAAAAAGAAAGTACATTTTGTGAGAAATAATACTTTTTTTTTGTGCTTTTCATGGCAGAAATGAAGGTCAACAACAAAAAAAAAATTAAGGAACATTTTTAATTACTGTATAGCCCCCAAAGTTTTCTAGATACCTTAATAAATTTTAAAGAATTATTATAAGAACTGTGGTTATATATATATATATTTCATAACTTGGAATAAAATAAAACAAAATAACATTATAATAAATAATAAAATTAATATGTAAAATAATGTTAAATTAATTAATAATATATAATTAATTATATAATGCTATGCTATTAACTAATTACATTAATGGCCCAATTGTAATATGAGAAGTTTATATGTAAGTAAACGTTTTTTTAACTTCATTTGTGGTGTCCGCTGCAATCAAGCCGGTCAAAAACGAGGAAAAACAAGGAAATTCGATAAAAACAAGTGTGACAACGATTGTAAAGCGTATTTTATCGATAATTCGATTGTATGGTGGGAGTTTTCTGCGTTTTGAGTCCACAACAATGCAAGCAATAACCTCTTAAGAGTCAAGCAGTTGTAATTGTTGTTCATAAGTGGAGCACAAGAGCCATCTATATTCAAAAACAAAAACTTGTAATAAAAGACGCAGTGAATGTAGCAGCTGATATAGCTGAAATTAATGTATTTTTTTCCTGAGTATATTACAGGATTGGGCAGGATAAAACAGTAGAGCGCAATGTACTTCCGTTGCTTTCATGGACTTGGTTGCGGACCCACGGACTTCACACAAGAGTTTTATATGCTGCTGCAATATATCCATGTGGTTAACGCTGAATCTGCTATTTCCATGTCAACGTAGTGGTCAAAAGACTGGTAAAAATCTTGATATTCTGAAATAACATCCTTTTTAAGTATATTTTTGAAGGTATAATAATAATAACTTTAATTTCTAATATTTCTAATATATGTTAATATTAAACATATGATTATTTACTTGCATTATCATTTATAGTTCTGCTACGACTTTGGTTGTAGTACTCCCCCCACTCACGTTTGTAAATATTTAGGCAATAAAGTTGTAGGGATTTTTATTGTGTACTGCTATAATTTACCTATAATCTAACCACAAACCATTGATAACGATCAATGGTTCGAAATCCAATAAGAATACAAAAACCGAATGATGTTATGTCTTTGTTAAGAATGGGCACTATTAAATTTGTGTTAAATTTGGGATTGTAGTGAGAAGGATGCATATAATGCTTATACCATCATAAGGAAATAAATCCAAATTATTGTGCACACAATTGAGGACCAATTGATTTTTAAGAAAGTAAATGAAGACATTTTGAGAGATAATAGTGGAATATTCGAAATTTTAGTCTATAAATTAGATTACAGTTCCCATTATAACAGAGTGATCAGCATTCGTTCGAATGTTTGCCTTTCATCAGGCGTGAAAGATTTAACTCGAAAAATAAATCGTTTTCTCTCTTCTTACAAAATTTCCACAGCCGTGAAAACCTTTAATGAATTACCAAAACTGACACCATGTCGAGCGGCTTTGAAAGTTTGGTTTCTTTTTTATGCTTCTCCTTATCTATTCAATTTGAAAACAAACTGATTTGGTATGCATTTTTGTTCAAGTGTATAAATTAGGTTAACGTACAATACGAATGGAATATTTGCACTTAAATTTCTAAAAAAAAATTAAATACTTTTAATGAATTACCAAAACTAACACCATGCCGAGTGGCTTTGAAAGTTTAGTTATTTTTTTTATGCTTCTCCTTATCTATTCAATTTGAAACAAACTGATGTGGTATGCATCTTTGTTCAAGTGTATGAAAGGTTAACGTACAATACGAATGGAATATATTGCACTTAAATTTCTAAAATAAAAATTAAATAGTATATAATTACAACTTATAAAACATCATTATAAAATGCATGTTTTCTATTACAGTCAGGAAATTTGTTCGGAAACAGAACGGTGTTAAAAAATGATGCACTGATAGGTGAAATCTTATAACTAAACAGCAAATAATACATCAAGTATGCCAAATTCAGAATCAATTCTATCCTTTTTTGCCGAATGATGTTAATATAAGTTTATCTCCCTTATCGATGCCATCACTATGTCTTGAAACGTCACAGTTCAACTGATGCACTGAAACATCTGCTTCCCATCTGGAGGAATAATGGCAGCTTTATTGACATTTGACCCACCTTGCTGTGTTGATTGAATACCTCCTAGACATTTCTTGATTGCTTTTCTTTTCTTTGTAGTTTTAACTGAGTTTCTTCAATAAACTGTTATTTCTTTTATTACTTTTCCGTCACCTTCACTTGTTATTTAGTTTTTTTCTCTTGCTGCTCGGTTTTTTTTTTGTGGTTATTTAATTTGTCTGTTGAATTGTTTTTTTTTTTTTTTTTTTTTCTACCAATCTTTTCTTTCTCCTCTTTTTATCTCCCAGAGGTCTTTACGAGGTTTTAACCAGACACAACCCTTTGGCGGTGATACGGTTCGCAGTTTGTCACTAATAATTCAGGGGATAAGTTTTGCTTTCTTCCATGTAATCGAAAAAGTCGTGGAAAAAAAAAAAAATTTAAAGTGAGACACTTTAGTAAAGTGTCCTGCTGAGTTTGATGTTGTGCTTCTTTTAATGAAAGAATTTATTGTGCTAGATGCCAGTGGGGCTATTGCAGATCCCTGATTCAATTTAAAAGTTGTCATTCCAAATAGGATGTATCTGAAAAAAAAAATTCTAAACTTGTTGTTATTGAGTGTTGATTTCAAATCATATTACCATTTTTTTCCCTCGATGTATTAGAGAAACGCAAATGAAAAAATAGGGAGAATATAGAAAAAAAAAAAAAGCAGGAACTTTGGTAGAGCCCCCTACTCAATTTGGGTGACTCTATAATTGTCTCGTTTTATAAATAAAAAATAATGGGATATTTTCAGGTACTTGAAAATATTTTACAGTTTTAATTTCACAAAGTTTGAGTCTGAGGAAAAATTATTCATTTTTGTGATTGGGTGTGGATTAGAAATCAATAGTTTACCTTAACATGATGGGCCTCAATATTCCTTTTATTTATGCTTAGAATATTTGAATTTGCTTCCAGAAATCAGAAAACATGATGCTGTTTGGGATAAACGTTTTTCGCCTTGATAGTCAGGCTCCTGGTGGAAGGTTTCTGGATTTTCTCCCATATGACACACAAATACCGATACATTACAGTCCTCTCTTCATCACCCATCGGTGGGTTATTGGATATATACATGAGGCTATATAAGGCCCACAAAATGTTAAAATACAAAATAAAACATTTGAATTCAAGAAGTGTCGAGTAAAAAGTCAAAGGAAGGTGGGCAAGATAAACTCGTAGGTTGGGAGGCGCCAGGAAGTAATAGAGAACCTTTAGAGGGATTCATGAAAGCATTTGTTCTATGATATTGTAGCAATGCATTTCAGTAGATTAAAATCTAATGATACACGCAATGTAAAGCTGAATCTTCTATATATTAGCCGACGTACATAAAATTGGTTTCTTGTGGTAAAACAATTTCGAGATTATTACATATAAAAGCAAATAAATATTTATAAATATTTTGCAAAATAAATCCTTTGAAAATTTTTATATAATTTTAAATATTTATAAAATTCTTTTTCATAACAAATTATCTATTTGTTCAAATGACATTATTCTTATAACAAATTATATCTCATAACAAATTATTATCTATTATATATAAATATAAGTATTCTTTTTATTAAAATAAAATCTGTTTTAAATTTTGTATTCAGTGTTTTTTTCTGTTTTATTTTTAGTTAAATAAAAAATGCAACATTTCTCATAAAAATGTCACTAATTTTTTTTATATCAAGATTGTTTTTTTAACTGTGAAGTACTTTAAGAATGTTTTTTTTTCTATTTCTTTAGAAGACTTTCACTTATAAATGTCAAAGTGTCACTAAAATATAAATACACAATTTCATAAAGACTCGTCAATATTACTTGCAGTAACCATAAGTTGTGACGAGACTCGAGCCGTGATTTCGGCGTGAAAATTATGAAAGCAAAAGATGAAATTATTTTAATGGACGAAACCACAACGCTCTTCAAACATGCACAATCGGATGTTAAATATAAAATGAGAAAACAAAAAATAAATTCATCCCAGTTATGTTTTTAGCCAGTCAGATGTAATTTCGGATTTATTGTGGAAGAGATTCAAATCATGTATTGTGAGTTCGAAACTCGGGTAAGTTGTTCCGAATGATAGCTTCCTTGGGATTCCCAGCTTCTATTCTATAGAAGGACATTTTGGTCTAGAGATTTAATGTTCCTACTCAGTATAATTACAGCCGTTATTCGAATCTATTACTTTTCCGTCTGTTTATGTTATTATATAATTTTTAATATACGAAAGGATTTGTTTGAGCCTTTTGATTGCTTTTGACAATGGGGTTGTTCTCATTTGGCGATAAAATGGACCAGAAATCAGTAGGAAAAAATATTCACAATTCGGATACCTATTCCAATAACGTACAATGTACTTTCATTGTACGTTATTTTGCCGACATTCTCATTTCCAAAAATGAATCAGTCTAATTGGTAAACTGCCTCATTAAAATGTATTTCAAACTATTTTTACCAGTTATAAGCAACACCATGGTGGGAAAATATCTGCGTACTCAACTTACAGATCAGACATTTTTTTCTTCTAATGCAGCTGGCAAATAGACCGTGATCTTGCCATAAGGGCTGCGATGTTACTCACTTTGCATTACCCAGGGGGCGCGTGTAACTTGATGGTAAGCCACGGACGCGGAGTAACAATGCCCCCCTTGCAACGCTCTACGTTCCTATTAGGACCAAAACGGTTTAAAGTGGATTCCGACCCACTACAACCCATGAGCAAAGCCGGGGATTTGAACCCGATATCTGTGATACCGAACGCCAGAGTGCTAGCCATTCGGCCATCAGGCCCCCTACAGTTCAGACATCAATCGGCAAAAATAATTATTAATTTGCAGAAGGCCTATCCAGTGCATTGGCGACGATTTGACGATATTTACATTTGAAAAAGGACGGGCGATACCATTGCATAAATGCTTCATTACAATACAATTAAAGAACGATGTTTTAAAACAATTTGAACTAGAAATGCACCCAACCATGGAGGAAGAACGACTGCATACCCAATCTACAGTTTAGAGATTAGAGGGCAAAAGTAATTATTATTCAGTAGATGTCCTAACGGTAGACGGATTACCCCCTAACTGGATGTTATGCTGGAATCAACGCCAAATAGCAAGATGAATCGCACATCTAGAGATTACCGTGTGCGAAAATGTAATGAATTATGAATATTTCCCTTTATGAAATTGCAAATCGTATTCGTTTTCGGCGGCATCAGTGCGCAATTATTCTGAAGCACGCATTTCAGTGGAATGAAATATCTTCGCATTAACTTAATGGACATGGGAATGTTTTGTGTGTTTGATTTCTGCCTTTTACACAGCCGTTGTGTTTGAATCTGGTGATAAACGGTATTTTAGAAACTGTATCATTTGTTCGATAAAGACTTCTTAATTGTCCATATTCACCAACAGTTTGGGAGTGAGTAAGTCACATTTACTGGAACAAAGGAAATTCAGATGAAGATTTACGTTGCTAATGTTGAGATATTGAGTGACTCCATGGAAGATTTGTATTTTGCAGTTTATAAACCATACAAAGGAGTAGTGATATAACGTATTCCGTGAATTCTCAAAATAAAAATCAAGCATAAAAGAGAAATCAATTATTGTTTTCCTATTTAAATTATCGTGCTATATTGAATAATAACGATATTAACGTATCTTGTGTATACCAACATAATTTCAATGCAAAAATATATTTCTATTAAATGTATAAATAAACGATCAATAAACTTCATTTAATCAACATAATCATTCTTTAATCAATATAAAGTTAGGAATAATTATTCTCTTCAAATTAAACGTTGTTTTTTATAGTTCAATATGTGTGGACTTCATATTTTCCCTCTTTTCTGTTCTTTTCTTGTGTGGACTTCTTGTTCGTAGCAACAGTTTGTTGCTACGAACAGTCTACTGGTAGGCAAGTAAAGCAGAGCGATAAAAGCAGGGGGACTCTTCGGGTAAACGTATTCTCACTATGAGTTACCTCTAAGTGAGATAACTCATATGGTAAACTTAATGTCGATACGGGACTCTTTAAACATGTTGTGTAAATCACCATCCATTTCTCTTCACTTTCTGAAAGTAGTGAATTCAACAGGCCTAACAGCAGAATCTAACTGAGCCTTCCTACAAGCTAATTGCGCATGTTACCTTTCGAACACAATCCTATCGCAAAATTTTAATTATTTTTATTTTGAAAGATTGACACTTTAACTGGTTTTCATGCACCGTAAAAAATTGTATGTATAGCAGATTCCACATCATCCAGAGTATATCATTTGTTACACTGCAATTTTTCTCGTCTCCTTTTCAAGCCAAACAGGATAACTCTTCGGCCTATAAATTGATAGTTTCATTCTCTGGCATATAAACAGAAATATCGTCTTCACTTGGAAGGTTTCTTACTGAGCTCTCCAACGTAATCTGCTGAAATGAGCCGGCAAGAAAGTTTATGTCCGAATTGTATTGTGGCATCTGCTGCAGCAATTGCTTTTAAAATTGATGAAATTTGATGACGATTGCATAAATCATCTATTGACACGTTGCGTAGTGAAAATTTCCTCCTGTGAGGTGTGCTGAATCAAGCCAGTCACTCTTAAAAGTCCCCCTGGAAGCTCTACCTTCATCGGCAGTCAGTGCGCTGTTGTGTAAATGTAACACGAGCACCCGATTTTCAATAGCTTTTAAATGATTCATGGTTCAGTGGTAAAGTACTGAAACTAGCTTGCTGGCTGGTTCAAGTTTGAATTACTTCCTTACTGTCAGTGTTTTCAGAAACGAATAGATCCGATGGCGATTATAACAGGATGTGAAAGCAACTGAATCATACTGCTTGATGGGAATCATTCCAAGATTTTCCTAAAAATTCCGGACCAGTACGCCACTAAAAGTCCTCCCCGAAAGGAATCCCCTCTTTGTCAACCATCGGTGAGTTGTTTGTACAAATACATAAGTGGCTTTTCAACCAGAAATATATATATTAAATAGTTAATTTAATTAACATGAAAAAAGAATTATAACTAACTAAATTCAATATAAAGCCATGAATAAAAGCTGAATAATTTGGTCAGAAGTGTGATGTCCAAATATGTTAAGCATTCGAGTTCGATGAAGCTACGAGTCGTTTAACTGTGTGAAGCCGACGTTCTTTCTATAAAGATTTTAACATTCTTTTATCCTTTCATGTCTTTGATAGACATTTACAAGAATCGCAATCAAATTTCCCTAAAATACTTGCTCAATTTTTTTTTAATGCTCTGAAATTGCATATTCTTTTATATAAATTTCCAAAAACGTCGATTATTTTTTTTCTCCTCATACTTTTAACTCGTGAGAATTGCTTTATTTTCAAATGTCCCTTAACCTCGAGACCATTTCGAAAATTAAATTTTATATTTATCTTCTAATACAGACATCAGAAATGATGGGGTCTTTTCAGCTTCTATGTTCTACGTTTTCAGCTTCTAAGTAATTTTCTTTATAGAAAATCTTACACTCTGAAAGTAATTTACACTGAGGGAATTATCTAGTAGTTTACTAGAATTTAATTATGTATTTAGTTTATATATTTTCACATCTTTTTCCGTTTATATGACTAGCAAGAAGTCACAGAATTATTTTTTATTTTAATCATTATTTTTTCTTCAAGATTTTAATAAATTTTGTTCCTTCAAATGCGCAACTTCTTATGTATACCATCTTTATTTTACATTTTATTTTATAAATAAACATTTCAATACTGAAAATAATTAAATATATTTCAATATAGGTCTATATCAATATAATTATTTATTACATTAAATGTCTACATCCCTAAAGAGAAAGAGTAATTACAATTTCGGAATCGTTAATTACCGGTGTCAATTAAAATGAATTCCATCTCTTAAAATATGAAAGAGCAGGGCTAAAGAAATACTTCAATTAGAGAAACATTTGCGAACACTGGTCTCATTTACTGAAGTCCATTGCGTTTACCATGCGATGGAGATGTAATAAAAGCTACATTATCCAGGTTGCACATAAAGGGCCTACAATGCATATACATATTTACACCACAATTTCGGGCAAATATCCTCAGTGAGAGTATTAAGAGATACGCAATATTCTTCCTTCATATTCAAGCCCAAATTAGTACCTTCAGGAACAAAAATATATCTTATCCATTTTCAACATAGAAATGGAACTTTTTGATCGGCATCATTTGTCAAATTTTGAATAAAGTCCATTTGGCTTTGAAATTTAACAGGATGTTCTAGTTCTAAAACTACGCTTCTAGTAGACAGAAAATTCTATATAAATTCAACTCTGTTCAGTTAGCACCATATGAAATCTGCGACATAGTATCCAGATCGTTTATCCAAAATTTGAACGAATGTCCTCAAAAATGTCATCTGTAGAGTTTGAATCTTACTTCCCCTATCTCAAAATTAATAAAGATATTTCTTACCATAACGATAAAGCTTACCATAACCTTTCCAGTTTTGGATTTACATCAACAACGGATAACAAGAATTCAGTTTCTTCTTCCCTCCATAACGAAACCTTTACAAGGCGATGAAAATGTGAGGAGACACGCAACCCTTCGTGATATAAAATAATGTGTTAAAATTAAACCATCTTTAACTGTCGTTCATTGGCGATGCATCCATCGGTTTCTCGGTCGAGTATCTGACAATATTCCTGCGTTCTATCACGAAAGCTGCCGCCTCCTTTTGAAAGTGAGCTTTATGGATTCCCCATACGTCCTCTCTCACTCAATAAACCCATTTCAACTAACCTTCAACAAACCCGCTGTCCCAAATCGAACATAAGGTACTTACTTGTGTTCGAGGCTGAAGCAATCGCGAAGGAAGCACTTGGGGGAGATAGAACGTGACGATATTGAATCTGTTTAAACGAGCGATGCACAGGCAACAGAAAGCTGTGGTCTAAGTATCTGCATGTAATTGCTGATGCAAAAATAAAATGGATATTATATATACGATATATATATATATATATATATACTAACGACTAGATAATACTTTATTTTAAATATTACAATAACAATGGCTTGAGTTGAATTTTGATTGAAGATTTATTTTTTATTTCGTTGCTCTTCTGCATTTGATATTTATTTCTTGTTGTTATTAAAATCGTTAAATTAATTGGCTGCAAACATAAACCAATTTTGCAGTCTTTCGTTCACTACTATTTTGAATTCAATGTCTGTTCAATGTAAAAATGATTAAAAGTGTACAATGTAATGTACAGAATTCGAAATGTAAAAAAAAAAAAAAAAACCCACAATTAATTCCTACAGTATTAAAGAAAACAGTCCTATCTATCGGTTTTCTTCAAGTTATATTCTCCACTCTTAAAGATTTCAGTGAAATCAATCAAGTAGTTTCTGAGTCTATAGATCGCACACGCACGAAAGTTGTCTCTCTATATATATGTAAGTAAATAACTGGCAGCAAATCTATCCAGTCAGATAAATTATTGATCATAGTTCGTCAACCAATCGTCCTCATAATGACCATATTGTTATAAACAGTCGCGGGGTTACATCACTTGACACACAAACACACATATATATATATATATATATATATATATATAAATATATATATATATATATATATATATATATATATATATATATATATACATAATACAGCACTTGAACACAAAAGCTAAAAGAGAACAGACGAGAAGTGAATTAGAAACACGGTTATTTGGCAAAAGCTGCTGCAGCATTCACTGCACATAAATTGTAAAGCAAAACCCTCATAGCCTTCCCAATACAAATGTTCTGGCGTGACTCAGATTCAAACCTCTCAAAAAATAACAGAGAGAAATTGTTTACGATCAAAAATATGCATAATTGACCGCGACCATTGGGAAAATAAATCATTTAATAAATCCTGCTATGGGATGTTAATCATTAGCGTATAAAATTGAAATATATATAATTAAATAAACAATAATAATAATATATTATACATTTCTTTGCAAATAATGTCTAAATTTTTGTTACAGGGATATGCTGCTATTATTGCGTGGTGGGGATATTGACCATCCATCGATACAACAAATGATATTATGGCAGATATTATAGCAGATTGAGAGTTCACAGGAATTCAGTGTTCAATGTTCACTGCACTCATTTATGACCACCATGTAAACCAATATTTCCAAGGATGCTCTCAGTAGGGGAAATATTTCTCTTCTTCTTCTTTTCAGACCCGGCAGAAGAACTTTCATCCTGTGAATTTATTGTACACATCCTCAGAGCTAGTCCACGGATCTATCCTTTTCAAATTTCCAAAGTTCAGAAAGCTATCTCTTTTCCACGATATTTGACTTTATTATTATTGCAAAATATAGCTGAAACACAATTCGTAACCCAATAAATATGTGGGTGGAAGGAAGTCTCAGGTATGAGTTTGACGGTGGAGTTTCCCTGTAGTCATTGCTAAATAACAATTATGACAGCGCATTCAAATGTCTCGTATCACTAGTCCACCTCTCATGTAAGAGCTTTTCAGACATGCGAATAATATGAGTAAGTTAGCATTAAAGTCTTCTCAAAAATCCAATGGCTTCACTCTTATTACCTCATGGGTTGTTCGTGCTGAGCATAGCAGTACACTAAGCTCACCGATTTACAGCTTATGTTAAATAGTATATATATATATATAACTAGAAGGTCCCGGCCACGCGTTAGCATGGCTTTCTTGTATTTCGTTCAAATATTAGATACTATAATTGGTATTGTTAAGGAAGTGATTGGTAAAGAATGATGAAAGATCAAATTAAGCTTCAACGAATAGAAAATGTTTAATTTTATTAATTTAATGAATGAGGTAGATAATGTTGATTTTAAGACTGCTATAATTATTTTAAGTAATTTAATTTTTTTAATAATCATTACTTTCATTTAACTAAGAACTAAGCGATGAACACTATTTCTTGTTAGTCTGTCTTTCGTCAGAAATAAATAAATTCGATGGTTTTTCGAACACGTGAGCATGCAACATACAGCTGCCCATGGGAGAAACTTACGGATTCTGAGGGTTAGATTTTTTGGTGGTCGTTTTTACTGAAAATGATAATTGAAAAAAATACAATATACAATTAAAATAAAATCGGGATATAATAAGAAAAGACTTTTCAAAAAAAATTCACAATGAAAATACAAATACAAACGATCGTTTAAGGTACACGAACACCTTCGAAAGAATTTTTCTGAAATTTTTTATCTTTGTACACATTTTTGGATTGAATGTATCTAAAAAACTAATGATTTCACATAAAAAAATTTCATTATTATTTTTTAAGTATAAGCTAAAATAAGGAGTAAAAATGGCCAAAAGATTGATACTGTTACAAAACCTGAAATCAAATCAATATTTTTTTAAATTTCTAGGGAGTTTGTATTTGTTTGTACTAACATTTTACAGTGAAATAGACCTCTGGTAAATTTATATCTTTATTATTTATTATTTTGTGCTAGTTTAAATGCTGTCGACACAAAGGAAAATTTGCATGTATTCAAGTTTAACAATTAAAATAAAAAATATTTATGTAGCTATAATCATTTCTGAGGTCTATTCCCTGTAAATATTTGTGGCACATAAATACAAAGTTTTGTAGCATTTGGATCAAAAATTATTTGGTTTATGGTGTTTCACATGAAAACAAAAAGCACATAAAATTCATTCTACGAGAAAAAAGCTAAAAACAACTTTTAGTTGAGATATATTACTTTTAAAAAATGTTTGTAAATATATTTAAAAATGCCATTGAATTATCAAGTTCCTTGAGCTCTTATTTATTAAAAAATATAGTTTTATTTTTCCTTAAAACTGTAAATAATTTCCTGAGCTTTATTTTTGAAGCAATACGTAATGGC